>JADBJO010006914.1:52500-60000 GCA_016801955.1 Conus betulinus
CTAACCCCGGTGCAGCGTTCCAGTGTAACCCCACGCATGAAATCACTCCCCGGCGGTTTAGAAAGGACACGTACCTTAAGTCATTTTCCGGGGGAAGAAGATACTGCCCTAGTTTGTCCCAAAGTCACTCCCCTCCAACAAAGCTCGCAAAGCGTTCTAAACGAGCAATCACATCAAAGTACAATGCGACTGAATGATTGGGGGGGGGGGGGGGGGGGGGGGGGGGATTTTCCACCCTGTTCCGACAAAACAGAGCCCCGGGGAGTGATTTTTGGCGTGGTTCAGAACCACCCCGTAATAATAATAAACGTCTAATAATAAACGCACGTGCCCAAGCGTACCCGCCCAACGTGTAAGGGAGAGCGGAAGGAGCAGAGTGATTCTGGAGCAAAGGGGAAGGGTGGGCTGGACATACTCCCCAGGGTGTGAGCTTAGGCACTGGCTTTGTCTCATTCGCCGGGGGGTAACTCTGGACACGAAGGAATTTCGAAACATTACACCGGGGTGTATAACTTGGTGTTCACACCTACCCAAAATCACTGGGCCGAGACGACCACAGAACAATTAATGGAAGGGCAGAAGAAGGGTCTGTCGGTGAGGTAAACTGTATTAGTAAACGGGGAAGGGATGAATTGAATGATTCAAAGATCTGTTTTTATCCTATAATCCCTTTCAAGGCCATAAAAGACGTGAACTGAAAGTAACAAACAACGAAAGCACACAAATACATAGTACCTATTGCAGATAACGTCTACGTGTCTGTGAATTGCCTGGAAATAGATCTTTTAAGGAAGAAGAAGAAGAAGAGAACAAGAACAAGAACAGGAAGAACAAGA
Source organism: Conus betulinus (assembly GCA_016801955.1). Lineage (NCBI taxonomy): Eukaryota > Metazoa > Mollusca > Gastropoda > Neogastropoda > Conidae > Conus > Conus betulinus. The sequence goes on from JADBJO010006914.1 coordinate 53,337, forward strand.
TTTATTTCCACGCCTCTCCTTATCTGGCCGAAATGTCTTTTTGAGGACAACTCCAGCAAATCATGATTTAATGAAAATACACAGAGTTGTGTCCCGTGTATGGGATGTGCGGCCAGAATGGATCAATCGACTTTACTCAGTTTGATACATTTACGCCGATTTAACAACCCTTTTACCATCAGAAAACAATCTGCACAAAAAAAAAAGGAAAACATTAATTTAACACAAGTATACTTTTCAGACACTCTCTTCTTAAATCAGCATATTAAGGGCATTGCATAATGGCACAAATATTCATTTTCTACCTCCGTCCCCACCCCCACCCCATCCTCTTTTTTTTAATACACTTTCTACGAAAGTGTTCTTCGCGACTACGCCCTAACTTGAATTAATGAATGAATGCAAGACGTACGGGGCGGATCCGAAACGAACTGTTATACCGAACATACGTACACTGGATTTGCCACAGGGAAGGTGAACAGGCCGCTTGTTGCACCACGGCAACACATAGAGGTTGAGATGTCAGTGAGAAATATAGGGCCTTAACATTTGGTCATTTCAATGAACAGAAAACACCAAGGAAAGGGGGGGGGGGGGGGGGGGGGGGGGGGGGGCGTTGTGATTGGCCTGGTGCTTTCAAAGATGTCAGGCGATTCTGTGCGCACATGCCAAGTTTGAGCCGCAGGCTGTAGACAGAGGAAACGAGTCTGGATCGGTTCCACTGATACCCAACGTAAGAGGAGACTGTAGGCCAGTTCGTAGTCAGGAGATAAATGATTCATCAGTGCGTAAGACTCAGTGTGGAGTATCATGTATGGATGTTTCTTGTTGATAGCGTGAAAATATTGTGAAGCCAGGAAATTTTCACGCACATACAGCCGTGCTGCTCACAGATGGTGGAGATCTCCTCCCTGTTTGTATTCATGGTAGCTTGGTTCTCAGTGCATGAGTGCAAGGTCTCCCGAGTGTACTAAGCCGACTTTGATATCAGCAAATTAATCCAAACATTATTAACACCTATCCCCCAAACCTGGACACCGTCACTAAACGAGTGAGTGAAATGAATGAAAAAATGAATAAATGAATGAATGGATACAGGAAGGAAGGAAGGAAGGAACGAACGAACGAACGAAACGAACGAACGACGAACGAATCAAGGAAAGATACATGACAGAAGAAATCAGATAATGAACGAATGTAGTAACAATCGACCAATCATCACTCGCTGATTTATCCACTCAACCAAATAACCAACCAGCCAAATTCTCTCTCTCTCTCTCTCTCTCTCTCTCTCTCTCTCTCTCTCTCTCTCTCTCTCTCTCACACACACACACACACACACACACACGCACACGCACACACACACACACCTCTATCCCCCTCTTCAGATAAGGGAACTGTAACCCACTCAACCCTCTCTCTCACCCCTATCCTCCCCACGACTGACAGGTGAGCTGCACGTGCCCCTGGAGGTGTGCGGAGCCGTGGTGAAGCGGGAGCTGGACTTCTGGCAGATCGACGAGATGGAGATCAAGGCGTGCTGCTGGAGACACTACCGCTCCTACATCGAGAACCAGGCCATCCTGGACTCCTTCAACAACTCGCTCATCCGGGGAGAACGTGCGGGTGGACCTGGACAGCCTGAAGGGGTGGGAGCGAGTCCAGTGGCGGGTCTGGCTCATTCTGGAACATCCGAGGACCTCGCGTCCTGCCATGGTGAGTGGATGGATGTCATGGGGAGAGTATGTGTGTGTGTGTGTGTGTGTGTGGGGGGGGGGGGGGGGGGGATTAGGGGAGGGAGGGATGATGAAGGTTGTGTTAACCCAGTCTCCATGATCTTTTCTGGTATCGCTTTAACGCTTTGTTAGTTGCGCAGCTGTGGTGCTGGTCTGCCTCCGCCAAGGAACCTGTACGTTTCTCCCACGTCTGTTTGATTTGACTGACTGACAGCAAGATTATGCATCTGTTTCCTTGTACGTTTGTTTGACTGTCACAAAGATTATGCATGTGTTTCCGTGTACGTTTGTTTGACTGTCACAAAGATTATTTACACTTGTTTGTTTATCAGCAAAAATTGTGCATATTTTATGTCTGTGACTGACTGTCAGCAAGATTATGCGTCTGTTTTCTTGTACGTTTGTTTGACGTTCACAAATGCATCTTTGTTTAAGTGTCAGCAAAATTGTGCATCTATATGTCTGTGACTGTCAGCAAGATTATGCGTCTTTATTGTCAGTCAGTGTAGGCATCCTTGTTCCTTTGACTGTCGGCAAGGTTATGCATCTTTCTTTCTTTGAGTGTCAGCAAAATAAGGTATCTTTTTTGACCTGTCAGATGCATCTTTAGTTGTTGACTATCAGTGGAAGTATGTACAGTCCTTTTGTTTGACTATCGCTAAATTGTGCATCTCTGTTTGTTTGGCAGTCAGCAAGATGCATTTGGTTTATTTGATTGTGGGCAAGACCATGCATCTTTCTGTCCGTAAGCTTTTGCACCTTTTGACTGGCAGGAGAAAGTATACATCTTTGTGTTGTTCACTGTGAGTAATATGATGCATCTTTGTTTGGCTGTCAGAAAAGTTACGCATCTTTCTTTGAATGTCAGCAAGATCAAGCATCTTTCTTTGACCCTCAGCAAGATTTTTTCATATCTGTCTGTAAGGTTATGCATTTAATGTATCGACAAGGCTGTGTGTCTATATTTGTTTGGCTATCAGCAGTGCGATGATATTTGCTTGTTTGACTGTGCAAGATTGTGCAGTTTTGTTTCTTTGGTTGCCGGAAGTTTGTAAATCTTTGTTTGTCAATCAGCAACATTTTGTATCTTTGGGTTTTTGTCTGTTTGTTTGTTTGTTTTTACATTCAGCAATATTGTGCATCAGCAAGATTAGCAGCAAGATTATGCATTATCAGCAAGATTATGCATCCTTGTTTCACTGTCAGCAAGTTTATTCTTCGGTGTCTGACTGTCAGCAGTATAGAGCATCTTTATTTAACTCTAAGCTCGATTGCACATCTTTCTTTGTTTGAATGTGAGCGATATTGTGCATCTTTGTTTACTTGTCAGCAGATTGTGCATCTTTGTTTGTTGGATGTCAGTAAGATGGTGCATCTCTGGTTGGTTGATTCCTAGCAAGATTATGCAAAATCAGTTGAACCAACTTGGCGGTAGTAAAGGAATGAGGCCTAATAACTGTGGCATTCAGTTTTGGTGCAGATCCGGGCTGCAGATCCGGATTAAAGGGAAGATCGATGATTTTTGCAGCAGAATTACTACAAACTTGATTTTGCAAAGACCAATGCACCTAATTAAAGCATTCTTAAAAAGAAAGACGGGGCGTGGTGCAAGGACGAACACACACAATTTGTGTGCGGGTACAGATCAAATTGAGATCCGGATTCGTTCAGCAACATGATCACACATTTTCCACTGAACATGAATACTGAAGTTACCGCTATGGATTGACAGCTGTGTAAGAAGTAATGCATTTTCGTGAAATGTGAAATCCCTTGAGATGTAAACGTTGACTTTTCGTACTTTCTATGTCCGAATAAGACAGAAATATATGGGAAGTAACTCTTTCCGTTTGTACATGCTATCACTTCCTCTCTGGCGGGAAAAATCGTTTTGTTTTCATGCACGTCATGGCCGAAAAGTGAATCATGATCCGTTCGACGTTGGCAGACATCTGCGTTCTGACGTGTGCCCTCAGTTTTAGGGGGTTTGTTTTTTTGTTTATGTATTTAGGATTCCCCCTCTCTGGGGGAATACCATTGTTATTGCAATTTTCTTTTTCTTTTTCTTTTTATTACCTTTTTTTCATCCAATCGTGTTGTTGAATTTTCAGGAAAGTTGCAGGGCATTGTGGGCATGTGCAAAATGGCAATTTTTAAATGAATTGACCGTTTTTTTGGCCGAGATATATGGGCCAAAAACGGCCAAAACGGCCAAATTTGAAACTTGAATAACTCAGAAACGGTTGGACAGATCGTAATGATATTCAGAACACTTACATAACACTATATTTGCAACATGTACGTTATAATAACGAACCGGAAGTGCAAACCGGAGGTGCCTGACAGTGTCACTGGTCAATTTCAGTTGTTTCACGGAATAGCAAACACTGGAAATGACATCACACAAAACTAATCTACGGAAGATGTTTCTGTACTATGGCCCAGTGCAAAAAGGAGTTTGGTATTGATATCTTAAAGGGTTTGGCAGTTATTTAAATTTATGCAAATTTAGGTGCGCTGTAAAAGGCGAAATTTGAATATTTAATAGCTCAAAGACTAACAAAGTAACAGAAACCAAATTTTGGTTGCTTATGCAGTTTGATATGCTAATTTAAAAATTGATGTTGCAAAACACTTCGACAGTTAAAAACCGTTTAAAAACCGTTATTTTTCATTTTTGAAGCTATCTCAACCAAAATTGGTGGATGTATGTATGTTGATATGCTGATTAAGAGTATCTACGTTACAAAACACTTCGACAGTATTTTTCAAATATGCATCAATCTTAACAAAACTTGCTGATTAGATGTTACTTTGAACGCTAAACATGAATATTTAAGTTTACGAGAGCATTTTGATATCCGACATCTAAAAACCGTTAAAAACCGTTATTTTGCAAATAAGTCTCAAAACTCTACAAGAACGTGTGTGTGTGTGTGTGTGTGTGTGTGTGTGTGTGTGTGTGTGTGTGTGTGTGTGTGTGTGTGTTAAGGGGGAATCCTCCCATGTTTGCTCTAAGGCAAAGATAAGCCCTCTAGTTTTGTTTGTTTTTGTTTTTGGACTTTTTTTCGTGGAACTATTTGGATAGGTTTGTTTTCATTACTGACATTTCATTCTATTTCATTTTTTAGCAGAGGTATGTCGAGGAAGATAGTTTTATAAAAAATTACTTTGTTATGCGTTTTTATTACCATAAAAAACGGTGTGTGTGTGTGGGGGGGGGGGGGGGGGGGGGGGGGGGGGGGGGGGGGGCGTGAGTTCTTGCATGTGTGTGTGTGTTGTTGTTGTTGTTGTTGTTGTTGTTGCTGTTGTTGTATCCATTACTCGTTTCGTATGACACTTCCCTCCTCCCCTCCACGTTCTGCTCTTGCATTTCCTCCCTTCTTGTCTTTATTCATTCGTTTTGTAGTCATTGTCTTTCGTTCTGTCCCTGTTTGTCCGAACAATGGAAACACAAATGGGCTTTTGTTACCGTAAACAGTGTCCAACGATTCAGAGCTCCGTAAGCTCAACCGACGGGGAACAATCGTAACATTCCATGATCAACAGATCAAACGTATTGGCACCTTCAGAGCCCATGATCAACGATGTTGCCGTTATCTGAAGGTCGTCACTATGTTTGAATGGGCAATGGATTACGCCTAGCGATACACGTCTCCTCTTCAAGTGTTCTGATGCTTGGTGGATACTGTCAGCGTTTCCCAAGCCCATTGAAGCAGCCGCAGTTAAATAGTCAGTGCTCGGCGAATCTCACGATTCAAATCACCAGTGGGGGTGGATTTTTGTCAGTCCACCCAGTGGTAAACGGGTGCCTGGCTCAGTTCAGGGGAAGGTAATGCAGCGAGAGGAACGGTAGGTTACCGCTCTTCCTAGTTCTGTGCCCTGGATACCGTGAACGTCAAACAGTTTACTACCCTTCGACCATTGGGTTATGGAACTTGCTACCGAAAGCTAACATGAGTATAATGCGTATCTGATCTTAATAGGCCAACAGATCTTCACAACAGTTGTTGACCTTGGAGATGGGGAAAAAGCCTGCTTGACAATTCAGGCACCAGACGTTGACGGAGATTGAACCAGCAAGCCTCAGACGAAGAGGGCAGTGTTCTGACGTTCTCTTTGTCTCATCTGTTTTAAGCACTGATCGGCTCTTTTGTCTCACCTGTTTTATGCACTGATCGGCTCGCGTTAACGTGGAAGTAGAAAAGGTGTGGGTGGGGGAGTGTCTGTTACTTATTAGTATACACGTTGAAAACATACGTCTGACTTGCAACTTATATTAAAATATACACTGGGGGCATAAAACAGCAAAAAAAAACAAACAAACAAACAACAACAGCAGTAGCAACAACAACAACAAACAGTAGCAACAAAACAAATCAGACGCACCGTAAATTTTGTCCGGATTCGTTTGAGCGTCAAAGATGAGGTGCACTTACTTTTAGTTCATGAACTGAAAACCATGATGAAAAAAAAAAAACAATGGGAGAGAGAGAGAGAGAGAGAGAGAGAGAGAGAGAGAGAGAGAGAGAGAGAGAGAGAATTTTTTTTTACTTTTTTCAAAAAGTTAGGACCGAGTTGAAACGAACTACATGTGTATGAGGGAAGGGGGGGGGGGGGGGGGGGGGGGGGGGTGATGTGGTGGTGAGTGGGTGTGGTTGTGGACAGAGGGGTTGAGGAGCGCGATGAAGGAAAGCTAGAGGCAGGGCTAGGTGAAGGAAGAGGAGTGAGAAGTTCAAATCAATGGCAGGAGCGGGAGAGTGTGAAAACAGCGGACTGAGGAAGGCCGAGCGGAATAACGAGTAAGAACCCAGGATTTACAGAGGCCGAGGACTGAAAGAGGGGCTGGAACAGAGGGAGGGTAGTGATGAGGGAAACAAAGGACCGGTAGTCGTGAGGGGGAAAAGAGGACGGGTAGTGATGAGGGG
>JADBJO010006914.1:65000-80000 GCA_016801955.1 Conus betulinus
CAAGATATCGAAATCCCCATACATGTATACAAAGCTGACGCTGTGTCTGACTCTGCCTTTTATCAAAAGTGTACCAAAAACATTCTCTCTCTCTCTCTCTCTCTCTCTCTCTCTGTCTGTCTGTCTGTCTGTCTGTCTCTCTGTCTCTGTCTCTGTCTCTCTCTCTCTCTCTCTCTCTCTCTCTCTCTCTCTCTATATATATATATATATATATATATATATATACAATAAATTCCAAGGATAAGTACCGAGCACCATTCCAGCAACTTACAGAGCAGCTAGGTGTTGCAATGACTGCAAGAAATATTGAATTATAAACACTCTTTTGCTCTTCATGATTTTCTTTTGCTTCTTAGGTGGCACCTATGGTTAGTTTTTTGAAAACTCATAAATATACATACTACGGTATTGCACACCAGCCTTTTTCTGGTATAGCATTCTTCTTAAAACCGAGAAGGCAGTGGAGTCAAATTACCACTTTCCGCGGTCACTGAGGAGAAAAAATCAGGTTTCGAAATATCGGTATCTGACCAGGAGTTATATGTTAGTGAGCTTTCTCCCCATGGGCGATGGTCTCCCGCTTTGGAGATTATAAGCTTGCTGAAGTTCATTTTATTATTCCCCATTCACCCACTCAAGCACATACTGTCAGTTAGGCAGAATCATCTACCACTGCAGATATGAAGGCTTATCACCCCCATATTTCTACAATCTGAGACATAAGAGCAAACTTTGTTTATAGTTATATATATATATATATATATATATATATATATATATATATATATATATATGTGTGTGTGTGTGTGTGTGTGTGTGTGTGTGTGTGTGTGTGTGTGTGTGTGTGTGTGTGTAGATGTGTGTGTGTATGTGATACTTATTTATATACATATATATTTATATTTACAGACAGACATACTATTCATTTTGTAGATAAATACAAGTAACATTTATATTAAAGTACAGAAGAACTGTCCACAAAAGTAGCGAAGAAAGAAACAATTGGCGTACACTACAGATGAAGAAGAACAAGGCCGAGTTTTTGTGCGCTTCTTTCGCTCCGAGCAAGAGAAGCATAAGTTAAAAGCTTGCACGTGCAGCAGTGCCAGGATGAATGTCAAAAGTTAATTGGATTGGGACTGTCTACGACAAATCCCACTGAAAGAAGCCCTAATCCTGCCCCTCCCGTTCTGAACTCGCTGCTCGACATTGGTCTGTGCCGTCTCCTCTGAAAATAGTACCAGAGTGCCAGTCTCACATTGATGTGTTCACTCCGCCAGACCGCTGTCTCCCATCTGCCAGGGACTATCGGATGGGTGACTTTTTTTTCATTTATGAGTCACAAAACTTCCGACCTGAAATATATCTTTTCATAGTTTATAAAATATATCTGTCATCTTTCTGATCTTCCTCCTCCTTGACCTCATTCTCATATTTTTTTCTTCCCTTTTCTAAAGGCCACTGTTTTCAGATGGAATTGGAAAGGCACTCTGTATGTCGTTTATACGTGATACAAAATCACTGGCCGCCCGACCGGACGCCGTGGCACAGATGTTAGCGTTGTGAATTACATAACTGGGAGGTCGTGGGTTCAATTTCCACGCGAGTCGTTTATTTATGAGATGTTTCTGCCCCAACCGGCTCCTATCCGGCTTGTTTACAGGGCTCGACTGGGAAGCCTGGAACACCGCAGTCGAGTTTCATCCAGCGAATAGATGTGTCTCTGAGAGTGTTGCTCAAATTGTCTGACCAATTCTACAGGTTTCTGCTTATCTCGGTCCTGGTTTTCGCTGGGATACATTATACAAAAAATAAAGCGTAGAGTACAGCCCTGTCACGCTGTGTCAGACCAGAACTGAACTAATTGAACTGCATAGCATCATCTTCTTCATTCTCATCTTCATCGATCGCCATGAAGCAAACCCTGTGGCCCTGCTTGCCCTGCTCACATGGTGAACTCTTGTTTCCATTTTCTCTCCATGTCTGTGTCCTTGGTGAATTCGGGTCGAGGTCGCCGGTGCTGGCGATTTCATAGGAACTGTCGCTGGACGGACATGGTGCTGCCCTCAGGAGGGGTTGAGGAGGCGGGAAGAAAGGGGCACTCACTCACACTGGCTCCGCGACCAGGCACATATCGTCGTCAGCAGGGAGCTGAGCAGGTTGTGTCTGTGTATGCCTCGAATCAAAGTAGGCTCTACAGAACATCACCGGAGTGACACGGCAGCAGTGCAGTGTCTCCTCCAGCTGGTTGCCTCATGACGACTTGACACTGACTTTTCCTGTGGATTGCCGGGTGCCGGGGCTGCTGCGGGATGAGCTAGAGTGCGACTGTGAACGAGTGGCCAGAAGGTGCGACATGGTTAATGCCACTGAAATGGCACAGGAGACAAGACAGAAAAAAAGACCCGTCAGGGAGAGTAATGGTTGGCACTGAGTGAGATACATTACTGTCCTTTTCTGTTAATAGATAGATGTGAATAATGAATGAATGAATAAGTAAACAAATAATGATAGATCGAAAGATCATACATACAAACATACATACATTGTAAATTCACAAAGTTCACGGCTGGTAGAGAATTTGTAACGCTCTTATTAAGTAGATGCTGGATCTATCCTTTAACCCGGATACGCATCAAAACAGTAAGTACTTCGTTTTTTGGACCACATTCCATCTTCAGACCGAAATTCAGTGAAATCGGTGATCAGTTTTTGTATGATTGAATTTGTAGAAATTTTGCTTAAAACAATCCTAGATTAGCTGTTTGATCTGGTCAACAAATTAGCACCAAAATATAATGGGTTTGTATTTGGGCCACAACCTCTTCATTCCCTCACATGTTCCACTCACAGTAAACATGTTCTTTTACATTGTTGGGACTTGCGCGATGTGAGACATAAACACTTTACAGCAGACTCCATGAAAACCCTGTACAGGGATGTCTCGCCTGACGTGATCTTTGAGTTTCAGAAGGCGATTAACATTTTTCATCTGATTTAAGATTTTACGGAAGAAAACATTTTTTAACGAAATTTCTGGTGCGTTTTTAGAAGGATGTATTTTAAAGAGATGTGTGAGAGGTTTTTTTTATTTTGTGAGTTTTTTAACGTGGTGACATCCCATCCCTGATATGGCCCTTTGCGGTCGGCTGGGCTATAAGCAACATTACCTTACCTTACCTTCATTCCTTCAAGTTTGGGCCCTGATATGGCATCCGGCATTTTGCGGTCGGCTGGGCTATAGGCAACATTACCCCTACTGACAGTTTAACAATCAGCGGACGCGAACATAAACATAAGGTCCACGGTGGAAGAACATGAACACCGATGACTTCAAGCGAAGGCTGTGGGTGTGTGGCGGTGTCGCTCTGGATGGAGACCTTACATACACTGGTTCCGCGACGTAGTCACTGTTGTCGTCAACAGAGCTGAGCTCTTGGTAAAGTGGCATCATGCGGGTGCTGGAGCAGAACAGGCACCACTGGAAACCGCTAAAGTGACTCCGACACAGGACAATGCTATTTCTGATGGGGTTGCCTGGTGTTGACCTCCCGGTGGATTGCCGATGAAGAAGTTACGACAGGCGAACCAGTGGAAGCCGAAACGAGAGTAAGTGAAGCAATGCAATGTCAATGATAGGGCATAGGACAAAAGTAAGTAAAGTGAACACGTAAATAAATAAACCTCACCGAATAATACGAGGCATACGAAGAGCTGTCCATATCCACAGGGGTATTAATGACAGGTCGGAATGTGGCTATCCATCTTCCCAAGCATTTCAATCCAGACCCTTATGAGAATCTGGTAGTCAAAGTAATCATTGTCATTGATATGTTTCGTTCGATATACTTGAATTAACACCACGCCAGGATCATAAAACCAAAATACAAATACGCTACGAGCATTCCAATAGCAAAAACAAGTGAGGTTGTCGAGATATCAAGGAGGGAGACGTTTTAGAGAGGTGTGTGTGTGTGTGTGTGTGTGTGTGTGAAGGGATAAGGTGGGGGAGAGGGGGAGGAGACTTGGTGGTGGTGGGTGAGGGAGGAGATAAATATATTAATACCTTCACAGATCATAAAGGAATTTCCTGCATTCAGAGCACGTCAGTGGAAAAGGAAGGGATGGATAGGGAAGGGGAAGAAGGAGGCGGGACAGGATATTGTTGCTGTTGTCGTCGTTGTTGTTGTTATCACACATGGCAAATCCACATCAAATGCAGATCCAGTGCATGTGATGTTCCAAGTCTTTTCTTTTCTTTCTTTCTTTTTTTTCTTTAAGAATGTTTCTTATTATCCCTGCATTGTAAAACGTTTGTTTGTTTCTCTTAGGGGTTCTAGTAGCGTTTGAGAGAGAGAGAGAGAGAGAGAGAGAGAGAGAGAGAGAGAGAGAGAGAGAGAGAGAGAGAGATGAACACTCTGTGTGTGTGTGTTTGTGTGTGTGTTTGTGTGTGTGTGTGTGTGATGAGAGTTACCGTCTGAAAAGCATGATCATTTTAAGATCTCTCTTTCTCTCTCTCTGTCACTCTCTCTAACGCACACACACACACACACACACACACACGCGCGCGCGCCAGCACGTATACCCCCCCCCCCCCCCCCCACACACACACACACACACATCCTATGAACAAATTGCTATGTGCCTGCCTCGTTCAATACGACACTGTGAAAAAAAACAAAATCGTTTGTGGAGACAAGGGGCCGACAGACAAACACACCTGCGTTATCAAATCGGCGACATCTTGCACGAACATAAACGAGTTGCACGTGCAGGCGCAAATAGCCCTGAAAGTTGTCCAACAAAACATGAGCACTGTTCGATGCGGTTGTTTGTGTGCAGCAATGTCAATCCAGTTTTTTTTTTTTTTTTTTTTTTTTTTTTACACCTTCCAAGCCCCCCCCCCCCCCCCCCTCCCCTCCTCCTGCCACTCCTGTCCAAGATCGTTAATTATTAACCTTTTTTTAAAGGTATGTTTACCGTAAACATCATGTCTGCCATGTTTGCGCACGTTTGTTCTGAGCTGTATCATTGCCTTTTGTTTTAAGAATTTTTTTGGGTTGTGTTGTGTGTCTCTCTGTCTTTCACTGTGTCTGCTTCTCTGTGCGTCTGTCCCTTTCTTTATAATTATGTCTCTGTTCCGTCAGTGTTTGGCCTTCTCTTACTGTCATTTAACATATGTGTCCCTGGTCTTCTTTGAATGCTTCTCTCTTCACTCTTCTCTGTGTATCCTCCTCCGGGTGATCTCTCCCTCCCTTCGCTATATATTTGTCTTCTTCGTGGTGTGTTCTTCTCCTTGTCCGAGTGTCCCTGTACGTTTTAATTTTGTAGGTGTAGTAGATCACTGCATGTCCGTATGTCTGTGCTCTTCCCTGTGTGTGCTTCTGCATCACTCGATGTCCGTATGCTTCACAATGATTCACTGTGTGTTTATGTTCTTCACTGTTTGTGTCCGTCGGCATCAGCATATTTCTGTATCCTCTCTGTGTGTTCCTCTACATCATTTTGATTCCGTATTCTTCAATCTGTGTTCCTCTACATTATTGTAGTTCCGTATACGTCATAATAATTATGTCCCTCTATATATCATTGTAGTCTGCATCCTTCACTACGTGCCCCCATTCATCATTAGATTTCCGTATCCTTCATAATATGTCCCTCTGTATATCATTCTATTTCCATATCCTTCACAATATGTCCCCCTATATATCATTGTATTTCCTTTATCCTTCACAATATGTCCCTCTATATATCATTGTATTTCTGTATCCTTCACAATATGTCCCTCTATATATCATTGTATTTCCTTATCCTTCACAATATGTCCCTCTATATACCATTGTATTCCCGTGTCCTTCACAATATGTCCCTCTATATATCATTGCATTTCCGTATCCTTCACAATATGTCCCTCCATACATCATTGTATTTCCTTATCCTGCACAATGTGTCGCTCTATATATCATTGTATTTCCTTATCCTTCACAATATGTCGCTCTATATATTACTGTGTTTCCGTATCCTTCATAATGATATGTCCCTCTATATCCTTGTAGTCCGTAGCCTTCACTCCGTGTTCCTCAACATCATTGTATTTCCGTATCCTTCATTAAGTGTTCGTGTTCATCAATGCATGCCCTTATCCTTCGTAGTGTATCCCCCTGTCTTACTACATGCCCATATCTTTCGGTGTGTGTCCCTCTACATTACTGTATGTCCATATCTTTCGGTGTGTGTCCCTCTACATCACTGTATGCCATTATCCTCCACTGCGTGTCTCTCTCCTCAACTCTTTTGTTTCTCTGCTTCATTGTGTGTCTCTGTCATTCACCATGTGACGGTCTCTTTTACCTGTACGCCCATCTCCTTCATTGTGTGCCCTTCCCCTTCATAGTAGTTCCAACTGCGGAACAATGTGACCACGTTTTACACTTTCCTGTTTCGGTATCTGCCCACCCACCGTGCAGCTTCCAGCTTCCTGATTGCACGCTTCTCTCTTTCACCAGCTGTCCTCGTAACTGTTCATCCTGTTATCCCATCACTGTGGACTAAGTGTCTCATTCCTCCTCTTGTGTGTTGGCTAGTCTCATTGCTTTGTTTCAGTCACACATTTTTTTGGTGAGAAGGAGGGGGGGGTGGGGGTGGAGTGGGGGTGGGGGTGGGGGGTGGGGGATAGGGGCGGACAGGGTAAATGGAAAAAGGAGGAGGAGCTGGGAGGAAAGTGGTTCGTGGGGGTGGATTAATGAGAAGGGGGCGGGAGGACAAAGCGATAGGTAAGGGCGTTGAACTGGCAGGGGGGAAGGAGGATAGGGGGAGGGAAGGTGTGTAAGAGATTGTGATAGTGACAGAAAAATGATAAAAAGAAAAGGGAAAGAAACAGCGTGTAAGCGCACGTTGTTGTGTTCGTTCACGCTTTCTTGCACCACACACACACACACACACACACACACACGTATACACACGCACGCACACACACGCACACACACACACCCGCACACGCACACACACAGACACAGACACATACACACACACGCACATGCGCGCGCGCGCGCACACACACACACACACACACACACACGCGCGCGCGAACGCACGCACGTACGCACGCACGCACGCACGCACGCACGCACACACACACACACACACACGGATGAAAACAAATGGCAGCACACATACAAGCACTTTTGTATATTCTCTCTCTCTCTCTCTGTCTGCCTGTCTTCTGTCTGTCTCTCTCTCTCGCTGTGATTGTGTGTGTGTGTGTGTGTGTGTGTGTGTGTGTGTGTGTGTGTGTAAATTTGTGAGAGTAGCAGGTTTAATTCTTTTCGTCTGCCCCTGTTAAACACGCACGTCTGCTGAGCTCCTCCCCGGGGTTCAGTCATGCTGTCTTCTTGTCCAAGGACCACTCTTCTAGGGCGCACACCCGATTATTACCCACTCGCTCTCTCCTATTCACTTGAGAGAGAGAGAGAGAGAGAGAGAGAGAGAGAGAGAGAGAGAGAGAGAGTTTCAGCTTGCACATCAACTTTGATCTCTCTCTCTCTCTCTCTCTCTCTCTCTCTCTCTCTCTCTCTCTCTCTCCTCTCCCTCCCCTCCCTCCCTCCCTCCCTCTCTGTCTCTCCTCCTCCTCCTTCTCCTCCTCCTCCTCCTGCTCATCCTCATCACCCTTCCTGCTCGTCCAGTTTACTTTGCCTATTATCCCCCCTCCTGCTTCTGCTCCTCGAAACTCACGCCCCTCGGTTAACGTTTTAACTTTTGCCCTCATTAAAACGTCTCTGTCTCCAAGGCTCAAGCATGTGGTCTTGGTGCCCAGAGATTCTGTTTAGTCTGTCCTCTCCAGTTCGCCAGCCAGTCACGCCTTCCTTTGGGGAATCTTCTGTTCCTACTCTCTCCCATTTCCTCTTGCGCCATATTTAAGTGTCCCGGAGGAGATTGATTGTAGTCTCTGTAACATTTCGGCTCTTTGTATGTTCATGGCTCCTTTACGCTTAAGGCACTTTTCCACGTTTCCGGTCCATGTTACGTTTGTGGCCCCTGTTACGTTTGAAGTTCATGTTACGTTTGTGGCCCACGCTACGTTTGTGGTTCATGTTACGTTTGTGGCCCCTGTTACGTTTGTGGTTCATGTTACGTTTGTGGTCCATATTACATTTATGGGTTCATGTTTCGTTTGCGGTCCCTGTCACGTTTGCAGCCCCTGTTACGTTTGTGGCCCCTATCACGTTTATGGTCCATGTTGTGACCCCCCTTCCCCCTGTTACGTTTGCAGTCCATGTTACGTTTGTGGCCCCTGTTATAACGTTTTCGGCCCCTGTTACGTTTGTGACCCCTGTTACGTGTGTGCTCCATGTTACGTGTTGTGGCCCTTGTTACTCTTGTGGCTTATGTTTTCTTTTGTGGTCCCTGTTACCTTTGTAGTTCATGTTACGTTTGTGGTCCGTATTACGTTTTTGCGGCGCTTGTTTTGTTTGTTGCCCCTGTTACGTTTGCGGCCCCTGTTACGTTTGTGAATCATGTTACGTTTGTGACACCTGTTACGCTTGTGGTTCGTGTCACGTTTGTCGCCCGTGTTACGTTTGTGGTCAGTGTTGCGTTTGTGGTCCGTGTTACGTTTGTGGTTCATATTACGTTTGTGGTCCGTATAATGTTTGCGTTACGTTGGCGGCACCTGTTACGTTTGCGGCCCTCTTCACGTTTGCAGCACTCTCTATGTGTGCCGTACTTGTCATTTTTTTCAGTACGTGTTCCGTTTGAAGTTTTTACCTTAACGGCATTTGTTACGTTTGTGGCACTTGTTACGTTTGAGGCACTTGTCAAGTTTGCGGCTCCTGTTTGCGCGCCTGTCAAATTTACAGCGTCTCTTACGTTTCTCCCGCGGCCCTTGTCACGTTTGTGGCACCTGTACCTTTGCGGCACCTGCTATGTTTTGCAGCACATTGCTCGTTTACGGTAGGCTAGCCAGATCTAGCTCATTTGGGGCTGACCGTGTTCTAAATGGGCTCTCTACTTGGAGCAGGTGTACTTATTTGATATGAACTTTTTTTTTTTTTTGTTTTTGGTTTTTGGTTAACCTAGCATAGCACCAAAGCAACGATTGTCAGTGGTGGTCACAGAGTTTGAGTCAAATATTCTCTTGTTACCCTTGAGAGTTGTTTTTCAAACCTGTGACATTCGTGTGATTTCATATCAGGTCTTAACGATGGAAACTGTGTGCAAACATGCCAAAGATATTTGCATACACACACGCGCGCGCGCGCGCGCGCGCGCGCACACGCACACACACACACACACACACACACACACACAGCGAGAGCACGAACGCGCATATGTGCACGCGTGCACGCACACAGAGAGAAAGAGAGACAGACAGAAACTGACAGGATTTCTGTTCTCTGTGTACGTGTGAGTGTGTGTGTGTGTGTGTGTGTGTGTGTGTGTGTGTGTGTGTGTGTGTGTGTGTGAGAGAGAGAGAGAGAGAGAGAGAGAGAGAGAGAGAGAGAGAGAGAGAGAGAGAGAGAGAGAGAGAGTTTAGGATTGCAGAAGAGGGACAGAACGAAGTAAAAGAGCCAGAGAGAAAGTAATACAGTCACGTTTTATGTTCCTTGGCTAGTAATTTCTGTAACCTTTGTGCTCATCAATGTGAATGCTTTGCTACAATGAAAAATTGTTTATGAATGATCAGTGACAAAGAAGCCCAATTATCATTGTTCAGGCTACCATCGGATATGATTGTTTTCAATAGTTATTGAATAAAGCATACTATATAAATGACATATTGACAAGGTGCAGTGTGCGTACTATCTCATAAAATGGTCCTATACGCTGCAAATGTCCAAACGCTACTTTTATAAAGATACTGCAGACAAACACATGGGCTTCTTACTCCTCGAAGGTGATGGTCCCATGTGTCGTCTGTTGTAGTATGAACTGACATAATAATAACAATAATAGTAATGATAATGATAATGAGGACAATTTATATAGCTCCCATCCTAACAACGTAGGCTACAGGGCGCAGCACTAGCTAAAGATTAGGCTCTAAACCGATGTTGAACTAGTTTCTGAATGTGTGTGTGTGTGTGTGTGTGTGTGTGTGTGTGTGTGTGTGTGTGTGTGTGTGTGTGTTTTGTTATCAACATCAAATTATAGGGAAAATGTCTGATTACTGTTTGAATAAAACAAAGAAAATGAACAGTCTTTTCGCGTTTAAAACGCCGCTCAAGCAAACACTCGCACACGCTCACAAAATGATAGATTTCCTATTGTTTTTGTCTGGTTTATCGGAAATCATGTGAGGGCTCAACCTGCGTTTGTCATCCTGAGCAGTATCTGCTACCTGCGCAGGCCAAATGGCCCAAACTGAGTGAGGCATTTGGTCAAGGTCATCCAGGAGTAGTTTTTCACGTCCAGTTGGTACCAGGGGCCCAGACAGTGCCACAGCAGTTTCCATCAGACAATCTGTCGATCCGACCACTACGCTTCCAAACCCCACCTAGCTGCGTCAATGTACATCACATGCCATTACATGTCTATGTCCTTGTCAGTATCACACTACTACCGATTCAGTCAAATAAGAAGAGGGGAAAGGAACTGTATCTTCGTCTGTCGCTGGTTGGAGTTCTACGACACATAATCATTGAAGGTATTTACCTCTTCATCTTTGTCTCATTGACTCTGTACCTGCTTTGTCTTCACGTGCTGGTTGTTCATCCTACAGCACAGGTGATAGTGTCTAATTATCAGGTTTGAATCACACACAAGGTGGTTCACTCGTGGGCAAAGTTTATGAGGAGGCAGTAGGCCGACCTCGCTGAACTGCAAACAAATACCGGCATATTTAAGTTACCTGAAAATACAGCCCTGCCAGTCGTCTCTCTCCCAGGAAGAAATAAGTTACGTACGCAAGCGAACTAGACTCCAACGATGGCGAGTGGTGAGAAAACGAGGCGGGTTACTGTCCCTGTTCTCTCTAACTCATTGTTCAGTTCCATGGCTTCAGTGCGTGACCGTAATTGTCTTCTCACCTTGATGTCTGGTTTCAAATCTACCGGAGAGACGTCGCATTTTTCAAGTGAGTGTAGGCAGGCGCAAATAGCACCTCACTCAAACGCGTTCACCGAAAAGCTCTCAAAGGCAGAGGAGAGAAGAAATAGATGAGTACGCGCGCCTCGTGCATAGTTGTGAGAAAGATCCTCCTGGAAAACCAGAGGAACACAAGTTTTTACACTGGCAAATTATGTGAGACAATAACACCTGCCCCAACTACTGTAGATCACGAGAGAGGAGGATGTGTGTTCATTATCCTTGATCAAGACGAGCCGGTGCCCTTTGAGGCTTGGCGTCATTCCTTTTCCAGACACAACTGCTCACATTTTCAGCACGTGATCCTCAAGTAATTGTATATTCTGAGAAGGGACCGGGGAAAGTTTTCAGTGTTTCCCACCTTTGCTGGCATACACAAACTAGTTCTGGGTAAATGGCTATATGGTATGTTTTTTGCCTAACACACAGACACAAAAACGCGCGCACGCGCGAAAGACATACATAAGCACGCGCAAATTCAGAGAGAGAGAGAGAGAGAGAGAGAGAGAGAGATTGTAATATTGAGCGCGGGCTTTTAATGCCGGTGAGCGCACTGCCTTTGATCTAGAAAATAGGGCAGTCGTCTTGCACACTATCTACAAGCACGCTTGTTTCTGTGTGCGTGCGGGGAATAATAGGGGGGAAAGCCACAAAAAGAAAAGAAAAGAAAAGAAACAAAAACAAAATATGGTGGCAATCAGTCCAACTAGCTGAGTCTCTAAAATCTTATAAAGTCTTATTCACCAGCATATGCAATGATACCTTAACTGCGGTGATATTGTTGTTCCATAGCATGCTGGCTACTGAAGGTACAAAAGCACAGACTGTCGCACAACATGACCTTGCACAGGTCATAGAAGGCGACCTTGTCAAGCCTCGTCGTGGAATATGTGCACGTGGATCAAGTCGGAGTGATATTGGAAGTGTACTTGGCCACAGGATATTGTTGTGATAGTGGAACCTGCATGCAGGAACATCGTCATCCGCTCCCTTTATATTTGCATCAATGATCTTGTGCCAGAACTATCCAACGGTGTGCATGCAATCTTGATCTCATGCCCAGGTGAGCAGCAGAGTATGCAATAGCTGTAACACACCAAAGCGGTGGGGCAGTTTAAGGCTGAACTACAGATTTGTGACTAACTACATAGGAAAGTCAATAACTACATTTTTTCTCCACAAAGGCAAAGGGTAGCAACATGACCTCGGGAGACACTCTGTCGGGAAATGTGTCGAGTTCCCTGTATTTTTCATGTGCGTTTGTTTGTGAAAAGAGTATGTCCACCAGAAACAGAGATCGCGTGTGCAAGGTGTCAAAAAGGAAGGATTTTAGCCTTGTGCCTAGGTCCATTTAGTCACGGAAATCGTACAGCAAGCATGCACAGCGCACAGGTATGAATAGATAGCACAGGGTGGTTAGTTTACCATTTGTAGTGCAGTTGCCGAAGGGGTGTGTTGAAACCGAAGATAAACTGGTTGACGAGTCGGATGTTGGTTGCCCTTTTTGATCCGCCGAAGAGTGAGTTTGGGTGGATTACGGGCCGTACCGGTACACCGACCCAGTACCCTATAGATAACAATTCCAGAAGCATGGACACAGGTTTTACAGGAAGGAGCAGCCTGATGCAGGGAGGCGAGGGGAGGAACGAGGAGTTACAAGTACGTTCTGCTGTGGGTTCCTCAAGGACAAGGTGAGGGCGAGGAAAAGATAACCAGCGAGGATTGGGGTGTGCTGCTTGGCTGGATGCTCTGGTGCCTGGTTGGGGAAAGTAGAAGCTGAGGGTGAAAGCCATGACCCGTGGCGGGAGGGTGGACAAATCGGCATAGGTTTATATCGGCCGTTTGTTCCTTGAATCACGTGGGCAGCCCTTCAAACTAACCCGGTGGCGGTGGTGGTGAATAGGGGTTGGCTGGTGGACCCGTTGGGCACAAACGTCAGCGTGGTGCGGCCGGTGGTCCGTTTTGGAGTCACGGGCTAGGTGTGCTGGCAAACTCCTGGTGGTGAGTGGTTTTGGGCTGTGTTCTGGATCCGTGGTTGTTTCAAGAAAGTTGGGTGTGGGAGGTCACTGGGAGCAGAGGTGGACAGGGGCAGAGAATAATGCGCGGCGGGTGGCTTTTCTTGGCTCCATGCAGTCTGCAAGAGATCAAGAAGCAGACAGGGAGTGGGCAAGGGTGGACACAAAGGATGGTGCAAGAAAAACTATGTGTCAGGCGCTGCGTGGGACGATAAGGTGTGTGTGTCGCAGTTGGGGTGGGGTCTAGCGTGTGGTGTGTGGTGTGTCGGAGGGGACAGTACGAGTTGTGTGGTTCGGTTCGCAGCGCGAGACAGTCACGCCACGAACAGGCGGGGGTTTGAGGTCAGCACATTTGGGACGGTGGGGACATAGGCACAAGCCGTTGAACGAGCGTGAGGGTGTGGTGGGGCAGACACCGCCCTGTTGGGCGCTGTCAGCCTCGGGGGGTGGTGTGTTGGGGTGGGTGGGTGTGGGGGGGGGCGTGTTGGGGACGCTTTGGGTGGGTGTGGTGGGCGCTATGGGGTGTGAAACAACCAGGGTGTGTGTGTGGTTCGGGACGGCGGATGGTGGGGATAGTGGTGGCCGAGCCGTGGGGGGTTGCGTCCGGCGGGTGGTAGGTCCCGGGTGTGGGTGGGCTGCTTGGTGTGGGGGGGGGGGGGTGTTTGGTCTTATGGTGGGGTAGGGTGCTGTGTTGGGTGTTTGTGGTGTGAGTGGGTGGTGGTGTGGGGTGGTGGTAAGTGGAGTATGGTGTGAATGCCTATCATGAAACGTCTGTGTTGTAGCACTACAAAAGAGCGGTACAGTCACAGGCGGGAGGATGGATAAGTCTGGGTAGGGGCGGGCTTGCGCCGCTAACAAAGGTTAAGAGGAAGATGGGCAGTTTGGGGGGTGAGCACAATGAGTTTGCATGTTGTGCGAGTGTGTGGGTGGGCGATGGTAGGCTGTTGGTCTTTGGGGTGTTGTTTGTGTAAGTTCACTTAAAAGGGAGGTGGGGGTGTGGGTTTTTTGGTGTGTTTAGATGATCTAAGATTGGGGGGGGGTGCTACAGCGGGGCCGGGTCGGTTGTGTGGGGGTGGCAACGGTGTCGGTAATGGAAGGACGAGTTCTCGCGCTCGCGGTGGTGTGTGGTTGTGTGGGTGGGGGGGGGGTGTGGTGGGGGTGGCGGGGGGGGGGGGTGTGTGTGGTGGTGGCGGTGTGTGCTCGGGGTGTGGGGGCGCTTGGGGGCGTCGCCGGGGTGTGGTTGGGGGTGGTGGTGGGCTCGGGGGGGGGGTGGGGGTGTGGGTGTGGCGGGGTGGTGTGGGGTGGGGTGGGCTCACGGTGTGTGTGTCGGTCTCGTGTCGCGGGGGGGGGTGGTGCGGGGGTGTTGTTGTGGGGGGGGGGGGGGGGTGCCCCGACCGGGGGGGGGTGGGTTGGGAGGAGTGCGGGGGCGGCTTCGGTGGGGTGGTGTGGGGGGGGTCTCGTCGGGTGGGGTGGGTCGGTCTCTCTCTTTTTTAAAAGGCAGCGCTCATACTCACGTTTTGTCGTAAATATCACACCTACAATATGTAATTTTTTTTTGTGTGTGTGGTTGTTGGTATTCCTGGGTGGGGGGGGTGGTCCTGTCTGTCTATGTGCCGGGGCTGATCTGTTGTCCTCGTTGAGCGCAGTGGAGCTGAGCGACGTTTACCCAGTACAACGCGGGCGGTTGTGGGGGGGGGAGTGTTGGTCGTCTCGACTATAGGGTGGACGGGCGGTCGACCCGTGGCGCGATTCGCTGATTCGGAACGACACGTATCTGGGTCCTGAGTGGGGCACAAACTCGCAGTCAGGCTGGTCAAGGTGTAGCGTGGTTATAAGTGTTGGCGGCGCGAAGTTTTGGACCAAGTGTCTGACGCCGGGCGCGGGGGGCCACTGGCGTGGGGCT
>JADBJO010006914.1:85000-87500 GCA_016801955.1 Conus betulinus
GAGGAGAGAGAGAGAGATAGGGATCCACCACCATCCCCCAAGTCGCCAAAAAGAAGCGCAGAATGATGGAGTGTGCTGTTAGGGCGATAACGGTCACTCCTGGGACTGTCCCTGGAAATGAGTGACGCAGCGGGAACATTCGTGACGTGCTTCTGTTGTGCCCACAGCGGCAGTTGCAAAGGTCACAAAACAGGCGCTCACGCGCCGTGCTTTCTGTCTCTGTTGTACCTTTGCTGTCTGAGACTCCTACGTCCGTGTCTGTTGCTCTTTTCACCTGTTATGTCTGTTGTGCTGGATGTCTATTTTTGCGATTTTTGTATTTGCTAGCGATTGATCTGTGTGTGTGTGTGTGTGTGTGTGTGTGTGTGTGTGTGTGTGTGTGTGTGTGTGTGTGTGTGTGTGTGCCTTGCTTTGCATTTGTTTAGAGGCTATTTGTTTGTAATTTATGTCTTTTATTGGCTTTTTTTTTGTGTTTCATCTTGTGAAGGCTCTCTCTCTCTCTCTCTCTCTCTGCGCGCGCGCGCGTGTGTGTGTTATTTTTGTTCTTGTTCTGTATTATGTAGAGACTATTTGTTTGTAAATTATGTATCCTATTGGCCTTTTTTGTGTGTTATCTTGTGAAGGCGCTCTCTCTCCTCCCTTCATCTCTCTCTCTCTTTCTTTCTCTCTCTGTGCGCGTTCCTCTCTGTGTGTGTGTGTGTGTGTGTGTGTGTGTGTGTGTGTGTGTGTGTGTGTGTGTGTGTGTGTGTGTGTGTGTGCGCGCGCGCGCGCGTGCACGCGTGCGTGCCCATTCCTTTCGCGTTTCTACGTACTTTATCACTCACACTGAGCACTTCATTGTTATATTCAGTACTCGGTCCTTGCTGTTTCGATCATCTTTGCTACTCACACATGTGAAAACCGTGTAGCCCACCATGCACAGATACAAGAGAATAAAAATATTGGACGATATGCTTGTTTTCCTGAACTGTCCTACAAATAAAAAGAATAAAAACGGAGAAAAAGACAAGGAGAGAATGACACAGAAACGATTGATCAGAATTTCCCTGGTTGGAAAGTGACAAGGCAAAGGATGCGATTGGAGACGTGGGAAGATCAAAGAATCATTACCATTGGTCTGATTTTCCCCTGAGGTTGTCCCGCACAAAGACAAAAGACGCAACAGATACAAAAGACACGGAGTGCGATAAAAGCTTGCTCAACGGGCTGTATCATTTTTTTTTTTTTTTTTTTTTGCTTTTTTTTTTTTGTTTTGTTTGTTTGTTTGTTTTTTTTGTGATCTTCTCTTTCAATAGTTCCAGGAGCGACCATTACCGTCCTTACTCACACACTTCATCAGTTTGCCTCTTCTGGTCTTGGACTGAGGCTGGATGGAGAACGTCTCTGTCTGTCTGCCTCTGTCTCTCTGTCGGTCTGTCTATCTCTCCGTCTCATCTGTCTCTCTTGCTGTCTCCCCCCCCCCCCCCCCCCCCCCCCCCCCCCATCCTCTCTCTGTCTCCCACCCAGTCTCTCTCTCTTTTGTCTCTCTCGCTGTCTCTCTCTGTCTGTCTCTCTCAACACACACATTTTCATAGATTCGGTATCTGTGGCATTAGCTGTCATCGTTGCTTGAGCGATAGAGTTCTAGATAATCAGGAAATGTGATGCCATTATGTAATTTGCCTTGAGAAGATTTTTTTTTTTCAACTTTTCCCCTTTGCAAGGACATGCGTCTCAAAGCATTGCAAAAGAAAACACTTCCGTAACTTAAAACGTGAATCAGATTATGCTCATTAATTTGCCTGTTGTTCTCTCGCACATGACCTTGGAGTGAAATTCCCTCAACTTAGTTGTGAACAAAATTTTTTTTAATGGGTCTGTTTGTTTTGTCCAGAAGAAAGAATTCTGTTTTCAGCCGGGCCTTGTATACCTCTCAAGCTTAGGAGAGAGATCACATGCTGCGGCATCTTACAGCTGTGTCTTCAACCTGCTCACTAAACGTATTCATGAAATTGTGGATGGAATCCTTCATTTTTGTCTAGAAGCTAAACATCTTTCCAGCCTGGCCAGTGATGTCTGTACAGTTCAGATGACACTGTGTACTGTCACATCTTACGGTTGACACGCATGTTGCTGGTGGTCTTTTCATTCTGATACAGTGTTAGCATAGTGCTCAAATGACGGCTGACATCTCCTTTGATGAGAGAAGCTTTGGTTTGATAACTTAAATCTCTCTCTCTCTCTCTGTCTGTCTGTCTCTCTCTCCGTATTGTTTGAGCAGTAACAGTTAATAAACTTAATGCATACCATACCAGCTGCCACGGCGAAGCGGTTAGCGTCGCGGACCCCTGGCTTGGAGGTCGTGGGTTCGTGCCGTCTGGGATTTTTCTTCCCCGACGGGCTCCCGACCCAGAATTGAGTTTGGTACGGGCTCAGTTGCGAAGACTGGGACCACACAGTCGGGTTTCATCTACTAAATGGATGTGTTTCTGAGAGTGTTGCTCAAAATTCCTGACCAACA
>JADBJO010006914.1:100000-127500 GCA_016801955.1 Conus betulinus
GTCCCCCCCCCTCACTCTCTCTCTCTCTCTCTCTCTCTGTCTCTCTCTACTGTCTCTGTCTGTGTGTGTCTCTGTTTCTGTCTTTGTCTCTTCTATCTGTCTGTCACTCTGAATTTGAATGTGTGCCATCAGTTGTCGTCACAGTTTGAGACAAAATGGATCTAGATCAGCAAGAATGTTTGAGAACTCGTTTGATGTTCTCTTGGATATGACCTTGACATGACATTCATTCAACCTAAGTAAACTAATCTTTGAAACTTTAATATGAATCTTTTAGTTTTGTGTACTAGCAAGACTTTCGTTTTTAGCCTGGAAAAATGTATAAATCTGTCAAGCTCAAGAGAGATCATATGCTGCTGTGTCTTACAGTTGATATAGATTCAATCTACGTATTAAACTTAGCCGCGAAACTTAAGAACGAATTCTTTATTTTCGTCCAGAAGCGAGGCCAGTTTCCAACCCAGCCAGGTATGTCTGTGACGTTCAAGACAATGCATTGTGACATCTTACAATTGATATGTATTCTAGTGCTCATATTGTTTTGTATTTAGCATAGTTTTGGTACAGTGTTAACCTGGTGCACGAATGATTGCTGTAGTTCTTTTGATGCTTTGAATGACCCCCTCCCCCCCCCCCCCCCCCCCCCCCCCCCTCCCCCTTTACCCCTTTTGATAGGGAACTTTGGTCTGTAACTGAATTTCTCTCTCTCTCTCTCTCTCTCTCTCTCTCTCTCTCGTCTCTCCTCTTCTCCTCTCCTCGCGCGCGCGCCACACACACACACACACACACACACACATACAGATACTTAATATATTTTGGGCAGGACTTTCGCAGGAGTGACTGAAAACTCACATTTACAAGATGCTTGCTCCTCAGTGGTCAGTTTTTTAAATAGTGACTTGTACTCTTAGGAAGAAAAGAGATTGCCTGTCATCTTTGCGGAAGCAGTGGACTAGCTAAGGGGGGGAGAGAGAGAGAGAGAGAGAGAGGGGGAGGGAGTCCGGTAAAAGCAGAGAGATTAAGAAGAGAAGAAGAGGACGAAGAAGTATGAGAGAGAGAGTTGAACTCTCACCTTTTTGTTTCATTTGAAAATCTATATAGAACTGGAGTCTGTGAATAAAGAACATTCTGTGGTTTATGCAAGGCAAACTGGTCGTCTGTATGACCTCGCAAAGAAGTTTGCGAAGAAAGGCGAATGCATTGAGGTCAGTGTGGTCAGATTTTTTTTTTTTTTTTTTTTTTTTTTTTGTGCGACAACAGTACTAACACTTTGTATAAAAAGGAAGTCTTGTTGAATAACTCTGGAAAAAAAAAATGAAAAGAGGAAATACTAAAACCCCCTCGCGCCAAAAAGAAGAAATAGTAAAACCCCCTCGCGCCAAAAAAAGAGGCAATAATAAAACCTCCTAGCGCCCAGAAAGAGGAAATACTAAAACTCCCTCGCGCCAAAAGAGAGCGGAGGCGCGAATAGAAAAAAAAATTGCCGAGGGAGAAACTTAAAATTTTTGTTTGTTGTTTTTGTTTTTTTAATCCTGAAAGAAAGGAGACAGATGTGTTGTTGCGTGCGGGGCACATAATTGTCTCTGCGTGCATGCGAGTGTGTTCATATACATACATATTATTAGAGCAGTTGCTTTCAGTGAAGTTGATGCATATCCGCGCTTACATTTTCTTTATCCTTTTTGATTTGTTACTTTAGTACTTTTTTTCAAATGTTAACTTCCAGGAAAAGCAGTGACGCATTTTTTTTTAGCGGTCCTTTCTCGTTTGTTGTTTGTCGTCATCATTATCAACATCATCATGTTGTCGTCGTTGCTGTCGTTGTCATCACCATCATCGTCATCTTCTTCTTCTTCTTTCTTCGTCGTCGTCGTCGTCGTCGTACTTTCTTCTTTAACATTACCCGCATTATCTATATCTTCGTCTTTTTGTGCATGCACTAAATAATCATTCATTCATTCGTTCGTTTGTTCATTCATTCTTTCATGCATACATTTGTTCATTCATTCATTCTTTTTTTTCTCTCTTTTATTCTGTTTTCATCATCATTATTATTATCACCATCATCTTCATCAACACCACCATCTTCATCACCATCATTTCCTTCTTCTTCTTCTTCAGTATCATCATCATCATCATCATCATCATCACCTATTATCATCATCATCATCACCATCATCATCATCATCATCATCATCATCATCATTTATAATCAATCATCATCAATATCACTATCATTTTTTCTTCTTCTTCTTCTAACTTCCATATCTTCATAATTACCTTCTTTTACATCTTTTTTCTTTCATTTCTTCGTCTTTGTGTTATTCTTCGCACCATACAGCCCCGTGGTTTTGCATGTGTGAACATTTCAAAATATGATTTCCATGACCTCCCGTAAACGAAACCAAACGCCGTGAAGGAAATGATACATCAACACAATGGCCAAAGAAATGGGTGTGCACACCGTGCTTTGGGCATAAGATTAGCTGAAGGCGTTAAAACGTTAGAGCGTCTCTCTCTCTCTCTCTCTCTCTCTCTCTCTCTCTCTCTCTCTCTCTCTCTCACACACACACACACACACACACACACACACACACACACACACACATGGTCTCACTGCATGCGTGCACGCACTAAGAAAGAAACCACCACAAATCCTCATGCGCAGAGAGAAAAGTTCCCAGGACACAAAAAAACCGTCGAATACTGAAATATTCAGAAGACAGGATAGGGGTAGGGGTTCGAAGAAGGTGACGGGTGCAATTGGGGGGATGGAGTGGTGGGGGGGGGGGGGGGGGGGGGGGGATTGCGGGGTAGGCGGACAAGATAATTCCAGGGGGTAATTAGGAGGTAACAGGGAGAACAGCTAACAGGATAACTGATGATCGTTGAGAGGTGTCTTTGGAAAAAAAATGGAAGAGTCTGGTACGAACGAGGGACTGGAATTAGGAGCTGGTATTGTTGAGGGATAGGACAAGAGGAGGGGAGGTGGTTGGGGGAATGGTCCGTTCAAAGCAAGACAGGATGATTGAACCACGAGGAGAAAGTTGGGGAACTTTGCAGACGTGATGATTAACGTTGGCTGAAACAAGACTGGAATGACGCGAGGCACAGTCGGAAATTACGTGATGGACGTGGGAGAGCGAGAAGACCAAGCGAAAGAGAGAGAGAGAGAGAGAGAGAGAGAGAGAGAGAGAGAGAGAGAGAGAGAGAGAGAGACAGACAGACAGACAGACAGACAGACGAATAAAGAGACAGAGAGAAAAAGGAGAAGAGAGAAGAAGAAGAGGAGAGGTGGAGGAGGAGGACAGAGAGAACAGGAAGAAGAGGAAGAAAAAAATACTGGTAAGAGAGATAAATTACCCGAGGGACGTGTGTGTGTGTGTGTTGTGTGTGTGTGTGTGTGTGTGTGTTGTGTGTGTGTGTGAGAGAGAGAGAGAGAGAGAGAGAGAGACAGACAGACAGACAGACTGACTGACTGACTGACTGACAGACAGACAGATCGAGAGACCGAGAGAGAGAGAGAGACAGAGAGAGAGAGAGACAGAGAGAGAGAGAGAGAGAGAGAGAGAGAGAGAGAGAGAGAGAGAGAGAGAGAGAGTTTCAGTTTTTCATCAAGGAGGCGTCACTACGTGCAGAGAAGTCCATATACGCTATACCACATCTGTTCCGTTTTGAGACCACACTGTGCCAGATTGATGAATAAATCAACTATTGACTAATGTGAAATGATTTAACTCGAAGGTCTTCTGAAACGACTAAGCAGATGTCTGACCTGCCCATTAGCCCAACACACCGGTCCGACCTTGTGTATGTATGTGTGTGCACGTGTGCGTGTGCGTGCGTGCATGTGTGTGTGTGTGTGTGTGTGTGTGTGTGTGTGTGTGTGTGTGTGTGTGTGTGTGTGTGTGTGGTTTCAAACCCCTCGTCTGAACTGTGAATGCAAATTGAAGATGAAGTTGGTGACGGCACCCATAGTCTGGGTTGTCCATAACTGCTGCTTTGGTCTGTTCTTTAACTCGCCTGCTGTTCACTGTGAGAGTCGCAATGAGAAAGTTTGCCAGGGGCAGAGTCGGGTCAGCTCCTCGTAGTGTGCACCGTCTCCTCTGTGAGAGCGGTCGGATCAACTAGTGACGTTCTCACCATTCTGTCGTGTGACAACCCGGTGTCATACAGGCAACGTAGCTAGTGTGTTATTCACTGACGCTCGCTCCCTGGTGGATGGCATAGTGATGCTTTGTAGCATGGGGGTGTCTTTAAAGGCATGACGTTGCCTGGTACACCGGAAATTGTCTGGTGTTTTGGTCGGAGCACCTGCTGTAATGTGGGACTTCATTGGACAGTGCGTGCAGTGGCGCTGCTGTGCACTGTTCTGGCTGGCTGCTGGGCTGGATTCCTACGGTTTTGTTTCTCCTCTCGGTTGTTGGTTCTTTGATTCGTACGTTTGCTTCTTCATGGGCTGTGGTGTACCTGTCTGCTAGCTTGGTGAGATCAAAAATCTTAAATAAATGTTAGCGAACCGCCAAGAGAGACACAAGACAAAACACGACGCGTTTCGACCTCTTAGGCCTTCTTCAGGCAAGACACAAACAAATAATACAACGAAAAAGAACGAATTTGGTACTCAGCTTCGATCTCTCCACTCTTCAGCGAAACGTAGGCAGGCGTGATCAGCGTGTGTGTGTGTGTGTGTGTGTGTGTGTGTACCCATACTCTGTCCCTTTATACCTTTCCCTCTGTCTCTTGCAAAGACTCAACGATTCAAACATTTTTTTTAATCTGTAACACCTTTGGAGTCATGAAAGGCTGAAATTAAAAGAAATAAACAATGAACACCACACAAACATACAATACGTGCAGCAGTAGGGAATGTGCAGTTTGTTGCAAACACAATGTCTGAATAGCAAGAGGTAAAGAGACTGTATGGCGAAATCACCAAAGCTGAATAACTTCACTTAATTTCATAAATACACGCAAATTTAACAACTTCTTTCTACCACCATAACATTATCTGCAAAAGTTACAAACTGATTTAAGTCAAGCGCAGTATCCAGCAATGAACTGCGAATATCATATGCAATAATGGGCATTGCATAGTAAACTGATTCTTTCTCTCCTATCGCCCGTTTGTAACATTCTCCACACAGGCACTCCTAGATCAAGTCCAAATTTTCGGCCTGTCTCATTGTAAACTCTGTGCCTTGTGTGTGGTGTGTGTGTGTGTGTGTGTGTGTGTGTGTGTGTGTACACACACACACGCAGAGAGAGAGAGAGAGAGAGAGAGAGAGAGAGAGAGAGAGAGAGAGGAGAGAGAAGGCAAATTGATGGGGGTGTGTCGGTAAGGGCGATAATGGTCACTCCAGGGACTGTCCCTGGATATGAGCGACACAGCGGGAACATTTGTCACGTGCTTCTGGCGTGACGGAGTTCTACAGCCCACAAAGCAGCCCTCTCCCCACACATCACACGCCTTCTCCTGTTATCTGTTGAACTCGTTTCCCACACTCATTCGTGTCTGTTGCTCCTTTCGCCTCCTATTACGTCTGTTGGGCTCTTTTGTGTTACGCGCGCGCGCGCGCGTGTGTGTGTGTATGCGTGTGTGTGTGTGTGTGTGTGTGTGTGTGTGTGTGTGTGTGTGTGTGTGTGTGTAGAATGTGTGTGTGTGTGTGTGTGTGTGTGTGTGTGTTGTGCGCGCGTGTGTGCGCGCGCGCGCGCGCGCGCGCGCGCGTGTGTGCGTGATATCTGTTTCTTTTGTTTCTCTGTGTACTTTATCACTTGTACAATATATTCTGTGTATTATTGATCCCTTGTGTCCTTCGAGTTTTTCTCTCTCTGCTGTCATGTTTGTCTTTTGTGTATCTTGTTCTGTTTCCATGTGTCATTTGTGTATCTTGTTCTGTTTCCTTATGTCGTTTGTATATCTTGTTCTGTTTCCATGTCTTTTTTGTATCTTGTTCTGTTTCCATATGTCTTTCGTCACATTTACCTTGGTGCATGAATTTTGACTCTTGCTTTTTGGCTTCTGTGTCTTGCATGCTTTTTGTCGTGTGTTGTCTTATGTTTTCCTCTCTTGCGAATCTAGTGGCCTTTGTCTGAGTGCTAACAATCCCTGGGGTAATCAGATCAAAAGCAGCCGTTCCTGCCAACGCCTCTCCCGGCTGTCTGCATGGACATGTTGTGAGTCACTTTTGGACCAGTGATATTCTGATCATCATTTCTTGCATCTCTGTCTCTCTCCATCTGCCTTTACACGCAGCTTTCAGCTCTTGTCTTTGTCTGCTTCCTCTGTCTGGTTTTTTCTGTGTCTCAGTGTTTTTCTCTCTTCTAGCCTTCTGCACGTCCGATTTGTGAATGCATTTCTCTTCTCTCTCTCTCCTCTCTCTCTCTCCTCTCTCTCTCTCTCTCTCTCTCTCTCTCGCTCTGTATGTGTATGCTCTGTGTGTGCGTGTGTGTGTGTGTATGTGTGGGGGGGGGGGGGGGGGGGGGGGGGGGGGGGGGGGAGGAGGTAGTGTAATGTCAGTATGGTTGTGAGTGAATATTTCTATGTGTATGATCATGTCCGTGCCCTAATCATGAATTCACTGAGACTGTTATTTAGATTCAGACTTTCTATTCTCTTTCTCTCTCTCCTCCCCCCCAACCCCCCCCCCCCCCCCCCTTTTCTCACCATCTCCCATACTCTATCTCTTTTACACACACACACACACACACACACACACACACACACACACACACACACACACACACACACACATGCAGAGAGGAGAGAGAGAGAGAGAGAGAGAGATTCAGTTTCAGTTTCAGTTTCATTAAGAAGGCGTCACTGCGTGCGGACTATTCCATATACGCTACACCACATCCGCTAAATTTGGGAAAACCACACTACGCATGATTTGAGGATGAGAGATAATTAATTAACAACTGAGATGAGACAATTTAAGAAGAGGGTCTCGTGGCTACGACTTAGCGGACGACCTACGCATTAGCCCAACGCGTTTGTCAGACCTTAAGACAGAGAGAGAGAGAGAGAGAGAGAGAGAGAGAGAGAGAGAGAGAGAGGGGGGGGGGGGGGAGAGGGGGGGGGGGGGGGGGCGAGAGCGAGTATACACATGCTTGTGCTATATTCGTTCTCACGCACAACTGAAGTAGACACAGATCTGCGCGCCACTTTTTTCATAACTTGAAGCAGGATCCGGTTCTTCCATTACCTCTCTTGATTCTGAAACATTTCTGGTGATTAGATGTCAAAATTATTGGTTCTTGATTTTCTGATCCCCAACAAATTTCAGAGAGAGAGAGAAGAGAGAGAGACAGACAGACAGACACAGACAGACAGACAGACAGACAGACAGACAGACAGAGACAGAGACAAAACAGAGACCGAGGGTACCACTGTGTTGCTCGCTCGTTTGTCGGAGGTTTTAAGAATCCCCTCCTTCCCATTTTATTCATTTTTTTTTTTTTTCATTTTGGTCACTTCTCATTTCTTAGTTTAACACTACTCCCGTAATAGGCCTACATAGGAACATGATGGCGCATGCTTAGAAATGCGGGAATACACACGGCGCGCGCTGAATAGAAACTGTTTTCATAAATGTGTTGAGAGAGACCAGCCGTTGTGGCACTGTGGTCAGTGTGGTGGATTTCCCTGCTGGGAGATCGTGGGTTCGATTTCCCAGCCGAGCCAACCACAATTGAGGGATTCGCTGGCCCATAGCCGGGTTCTTCCCAGAGTTGAGTTTGCTGTGGGCTCAGCCGGGAGTACTGGAACCACGCAGTCGAGTTCCACCCACCTGAAGGACGCGTCCTTGAAAGTGTTGCTCCAGTAGCCTGATCAGCATCGCAAGTGTCGGGTACCTCTCGTCCTGCGTGACTCCATAAAGAGCGTAAGCGTAGAGTGCAAGCTTGTCATGCATCATCCTCATTAACTAGCCTGAACAAAACTTTCAGATTTCCATGGCCCTTCATACTTTGCTATCATAGTGATGACCTCAGTGTCAGCTTCCCCTTCATGTCCATAGGCCCTGGTGAGCTGGTGTCCCGGAGTTTCCGGGTTTGGGTGAGTTCACAGGGATGTCGTTGGACAGACGTGATGTCGCCCTCAGTAGTAGGGACGTTCTAGCATGCTTGCTGTGTGACTGAGCAATTGTTGCCTAAATTATGCGACATAGTATGCGGTGTTCTGCGCATGTCCCAATCAGAACAAGCACCGAGGTGACTCGGCAGCAGTGCAGTGCCTTCTGTGGTGGGTTGCCTCATGAAGACATTGACTCTCCCTGTGCAGTGCCGGTGCTGGGGCAGTGACAGGACAAAGGCAGGGGTGAGACAGGACAAAGGCAGGGGTGTGACAGGACAAAGGCAGGGGTGTGACAGGACAAAGGCAGGGGTGTGACAGGACAAAGGCAGGGCTGTGACCAGGACAAAGGCAGGGGTGAGACAGGACAAAGGCAGGGGCTGTGACAGGACAAAGGCAGGGCTGTGACAGGACAAAGGCCAGGCAGGGGTGAGACAGGACAAAGGCAGGGCTCTGACAGGACAAAGGCAGGGGGTGAGACAGGACAAAGCAGGGGTGAGACAGGACAAAGGCCAGGGCTGAGGGACTGCAGACCAGAAGCCAGATGACTGGCACTGGGATAATGCCACTGAAGGGGGAGGGAGAGGAGAGAGAGAGAGGGATAGGGAGATAGAGAAATAGAGAGAGAGGGGGAGAGAGAGAGAGGGAGAGAGATGGAGGGAGGGAGGGGGGAGAGAGAGAGAGAGGGGGGGGAGAGAGGGAGAGAGAGAAGAGAGATAAAAAGGGAGAGAGAGGGGAGAGAGAGAGAGGAGGGAGGGAGGAGAGAGGGAAAGAGAAAGGAAAGAGGAGAGGGAGAGAGAGGGGGAGGGAGCGGAGAGAGAGGGGAGGGGAGAGAGGGAAAGAGAGGAGGGAGGGAGAGAGGGGGGGAGAGAGAGAGAGAGAGAGGGAGAGAGAGGGAGGAAGAGAGAGGAGGAGAGAGAGAGAGAGAGAGAGAGAGGAGAGAGGGGGAGAGAAGAGAGAGGAGGGAGAGAGAGAGAGGAGAGGGAGAGAGAGAGAGAGAGAGAATAAAATAACACTAATTCATCTGCATAGATCTGATTTGGAGCATTTTTTTGTTGTTATGTTTAACATTCAGTCCGTGCCGTTTCGAGTGTCCACAATCCTCACACATGTCAAACTCTTGAGGCTGATTATGCACAAATACAATAAAATGAAAAAAAAAATGTCGAATGAAATGCGTGGTTTTTCCTGAAATCACCAGACAAAAAATGCGTGGTTTTTCCTGAAATCACCAGGCGGAAAAAAAAAAAAAAAGAAGAAAAAGAAAGAATAAAAAGAAAAGAAAGTGGAGGCAGAGCGAGAATGACGCAGAAACGATTGATCAGAATTACCCTGGGTTTGGAAAG
The DNA here is from genome assembly GCA_016801955.1 of Conus betulinus. Taxonomy (NCBI): domain Eukaryota; kingdom Metazoa; phylum Mollusca; class Gastropoda; order Neogastropoda; family Conidae; genus Conus; species Conus betulinus. Next base: position 109,421 of record JADBJO010006914.1, read on the forward strand.
TGACACGGCAAAAGGTATGATTAGAGACGTACGAAAGATCAGAGAATTATTACCATTGGTCTGATTTCCCCTGAGGTTGTCCCGCACAAAGACAAAAGACAACAGATACAGAAGACACGGTACGGTGTGCGATAATAGCTTGCTTCAGCGGGCTGCATGAGATTTCTTTTTACTGTTTACCTTTGTGACTTGTCTCTGTGGGGTAATTCCGTGAAACACCACCATTATCGTCCTTGCCGACACCACACTCCATCAATTTAGCGCTTCTGATCTAGGACGGAGGCCTGAGAGAACTTCCCCCTCCTGTCCTTCTCTCTCTCTCTCTCTCTCTTCTCTCTATCTCTCTCCTCTCTCTCTCTCTCTCTCTCCTCTCTCTCTCTCTCCCCCTATAGAATTTGTTGTCTGTGACATCAGTTGTCATCATCGCCTGAGGCACAGCAGTCCTACGTAAACAGGAGATTCGATGTCGTTTGTGTATTCTGGCTTTGAGAAGATGAGATACATTTAACCCCCCTTTTCCCCTTGCAAAGATCTTGCATCTCATATCGTTGTTAAAGAAAATGCTATTGGAACTTAAACGTTCATCAGATGAGCTATGTTTTCTAATTTGTTGCTCTGTCGAAATTCTTTCATCATACATAATAACTCATCCTTAAAAAGTGAGATTGAATCTTATAGTTTTGTTTAGAAGCAAGGCGTCAGTTTCAGCCTGGCCTTGTAAGACTGTTAAGCTCAAAAGAGACTTATGCTATGGATATACAATGGAATATACAGTCCACATACTAAACTTAAACCTCTTTACGAATCTTTAGAATTAATCCTTCAAGTTCGTTGAGAAGCGGGACTTGTATATCCAACCTGGCCATGTTTGTCTACGTAGTTAAAGAACTACTATGTATTGTGGTATCTTATCGTTGATATACATTCTAGAGAACATGTTTTCGATATAAAGCATAAATCTGATTCAGTGTTATTACTATTGTGCTCAAATGATTGCTGTAATTCTTTCTATGCTTTGAATGATTTGACATACAGTTTGATTAGGAACTTTGGTCTATAACCGAATCTCTCTCTCTCTCGCTCTGTCTCGCTCCCTCTCCCCCCTCCCCCCCTCTCTCTCTCTCATCACGCGTACACAATACACACGCACCACACGCTCGTACGCGCGCGCGCGTGCACGCACACACACACACACACCACACACACACACACACACACACACACACACACACACACACACACACACACACACACACACAATGTCTCAATGCATGCATACGCACGCTATAAAGCTACCACAAAGCCTCATTCGCAGAAAGAAAACTTCCCATGACACTAAAAAAAACTCGGAGACAGAAAAATACGGAAGATAGTGTAGGGGAAGGGGCGTGGCAAGGGTGGTAGTAGTGTTGGGGGATGGAGGGTGGGGGGGGGGGGGGGGGGGGAAATTGGAGACGTATAAGATAATTCCAGGGGGCAACTAGGAGGTAATAGGGCGAACAGCTAACACGATAACTGATGGTCGCCGAGAGGTGCCCTTGAAAAGATTGAGGCGTGTCCTACGAACAAAGGACTGGAATTAGGAGTTGGTGTGGGGGTGGGGGACGGGACAGGGGTGGTGGTGGTGGTGATGGTAGTGGTTGGGGAGACAGTGCCAAAATGGTGCTCTCAAAGCCAAGACAGGATGATTGAACCACCAGGCGAAAGTTGGGGAACTTTGCAGACGTGATGATTAACGTTGGCTGAAACAAGACTGGAATGACGCAAGGCACAGTCGGAAATTACATGATGGACGTGGGAGAGCGAGAAGAAGACCAAGCGAAAGACAGACAGACACACAGATTAAGAGACAGAGTGAAGAAGAGGAAGAAGAAGAAGAAGAGGAGGAGGAGGAGGAGGAGAGAAAATAGAGCACAGGAATAAGAGGAAGAAGAAGAAAGTGATGAGAGAGACAGACAGATTTACTGACAGGGGCGACAGAAATGGAGAGATAGAGACGGAGACAGAACAAGATAGACGTAAAGGGAAATGGATAATATATTCATTACATGCCATGGGCCTTTACGAAGGAGGTGGATTTTAACGTGGCCAAAAATAAAGATCAGAAAAAGATTCGACACGTACAAAGCAGCATAGAATCAAAACACTCCGTGATCAGGAATTCGAATGCTTCGTGTAGGTACAAAACAAACTTCTTAGCAACGCACCCTCGACCTCTGACTTTTTTGCCTTCCTACTGTTTGCCTTCCCTGAAACATATACCTTACGAATATTCTTCAATAATTGTTGAGAAAAGCTATAGGTGTTGTTCTAAGTTGAAGCATGATTATAAAAAGGAGGAGGAGAGAGGAGAGAGAGAGAGAGAGAGAGGAGAGAGAGAGAGGAGAGAGGAGGAGGGGTGGATGGGAGGAGGTGGATGTATTAAAATAAAAAAAGATAAAAAGAATTCTTTGAAAGTGTTGAAAATGATAACCAATCTTCTACACGTTAGATGTCAGACTGTTGTTTATTTTTCCTTTTAGCTTAAAATGTAAATCAAAGTAAACGACAGGAAAGAAAGAAATGGCCAATCATGTAAAGAACAAACACGTGTAACAATCTAAGCATGGTTGAGTTCACGAGGTGGTATGGTGGGACACTCAGAGCGCCTAATTAACCACGTGCTGGTAAATTAGGTTGATCTTTTCAATTTACAATATGTTTTTTTTTTTTTGCTTTCACGTTTTTTCATCTTCCTCCAGTACTTTTTTTTCTTGCTGTCAGTTTCTTTTTTTTTTTCTTGCTGTCAGTTTCTTTTTTTTTTTTTCATTTGCTCATTTATTCATTACTTCTAGTTTTTTTTTCTCCTCTCCTTTCCTGGTTTGTTATAGCTTTCCTTTTTACTGTTGACGTTGTTTGTTTGTTTCTTTCATTTTTTTTCTTTCTTTTAGTATTTTTTTCTCACTCTTCGATGTTTCTGCTTTTCACTATTTCATTTTTTTTTAGTTTTCCTTTGTTTCATTTATTACTTCCTTAATGTATTAGTTGATTCTTCAATCACTCACTCATCTGTTCGTTCGAGTTCATTCATTCATCATTCATTCATTCATTCATTCATTCATTCATTCATTCATTCGTTCGTTCGTTCATTCGTTTGTCCTTTCACCTTTCATTCATTCATTCATTCATTCATTCATTCATTCATTTATCCATTCATTCTTTCGTTCTTTCATCTTTCATCATTTCCTTCTTTTCTTCATTCGTTCCTAATGTCGGTAATTCTTTCTGTTTTTCTTGAACAATTTTGACAGCAATTGTGGAAACACAAATCAGATTTACTCACCTCTCTCTCGCTTACACACACACACACACACACACACACACACACACACACACACACACACAAACACACACACACACACACACGCACACACATACACACGCACACGCGCGCGCGCGCGGCGTGCGCACACACACACACACACGAACACGCACGCGCGAACGTACGAACGCACGCGCACGCACACACGTGCGCGCTCACGCACGTTTGCACTCTCTCTCTCTCTCTCTCTCTCTCTCTCTCTCTCTCTCTCTCTCTCTCTCTCTCTCCCTCCCTCCACACCCCTCTCTCTCTCTCCCACTCTCCGTTGCAATAATTACCTCCTTGGCTTTTTACAGCGTGCGCCCAAAATGGAAGTCACTTACTTTGATTGGATGTCATTCTGTCTCCTTTACATCTAGATCTGTTCCACAATGCAAAGAAAGTGGAGAGCGAGAGTGAAAGGGAAACACAAAGAGAGAAAGAGAGAGACAGAGGGGGGGGGGAGGGAGAGAACGGGGGGGGGGGGGGGGAGGAGAGAGAGAGAGAGAGAGAGAGAGCAAAGTGAGCGCACTAGCGCGCGCAAGGGAGCCAAGAGAGAGAATGGGGGGGGGGGGAGGGAGAGAGAGAGAGAGGGAAAGAGAGGGGGGAGTGGGAGGGAGAGAGAGAGAGGAGAGAGAGAGAGAGAGAGAGAGAGAGAATCAACTCCTATTATTGACCCTGCCCTCAGCGGTTTCCAGTCCCTCCCGTACAATTCATCAAACCTCCCCTCCCACGAACGCTTTTCCTCTTCTGCCATCTTCTGTCTGTCAGTCAGTCTGTCTGTCTGTCTGTCTGTCTGTCTGTCTGTCTGTCTCTCTCTCTCTCTCTCTCTCTCTCTCTCTCTCTCTCTCTCTCTCTCTTAACAATCAGTCAGGTACTCTTTTATTTAAACAATGCCTTTTTTTTTTACGTTGCAGTTCGACAAACTGATGTCTTTACTGTTCATGGTCACTTCTTCATCAGTCAGTCTTGTAATCAATCAGCAAAGCCCATTAGCCTACCTAGGGGGTGACCTTGTCGCTCGCTGTGTTGCAGATATACGGAGTGACGTCCTTCCTGTTCGTGGTGACTCTCCATCGCCGGCTTCTGCCTGGAGACCCTGCCAAGCCTCAGACCCACCATCTCCGACAACTCCACAGAGCTGGTCTGCGACAACGAGAACGTGGCGGAGGACCTCAAGAAGAACCCTCGCCTGGCGCAGGTCATGAGCTCCCAAGAGTACCTGTACGTGCTGGACGTGATCTGCACGGTGTTCTTCACCCTGGAGCTCGTGCTCCGGTTCGTCTTCGCGCCCAGCAAAACTGAGGTTCGTCATCTCCCTCATCATGAACATCATCGACCTGCTGGCGCTCGTGCCTCTGTACGTGACGGTCATTTTCCAGAGTTCTGACCTGCAGGCGTGCTACCTCAACGAGAGGTTCGTGATCGAGATCATGTTCATTTTGAGGATTATCCGCATGTTCCGCATCTTCCATCTGTCAAGCACTACCAAGCGTTGAAAGTGCTCGTGTACGCGCTGAAAGCCTCGCTTCAGGAAACTGCTGATGCTGTTCATCTTCCTGCTGATTGGCATGCTCATCTTCTCCACCATGATCTACTATGCAGAGCGGAAAGACGCTACCAGTCCCGGGGACATGTTCTCCACCATCCCCATGGGGTTCTGGTGGTCCATCATCACCATGACTACGGTGGGGTACGGAGATGTGTACCCGACCTCTACAATTGGGTACATAGTGGGCACGGCGTGTTCAGTGTGCGGGGTGCTGATGGTGGCTCTCACCATACCCGTCATCTCCAACAACTTCACCCTCTTTTACCGCCACGTGAGGTCCCGCTCCATCACGCCCAGATCCAAAGGCGGCGAGGCCGACTCCGAAATCGACATTCCGGAAACGTTTGAAACCCACCCGGAAGGTGTCGCTGGCCTCCAACGACGGCGGCCCATCCTGAACGGGGCACGTGTCGGGCATGAGCCACATGGTGGTGCCCATGTCCAGCTTCATGCAGGCCAACTCCATGAACAACATCGTGCTGCCCAAGTCCCAGTCCGACATCAACCTTATCCGATCGCGCTCCTTGCACAAGGCTCATTCCGATGACGGGGACGGGGGGTGAAGTACAGCGCGGAAGCATTTGTTTGACTGTTGTCACGTGCTTGCCCTGGACTGCCGTTGGTTGAAACCTTTGACTTGTGTCTACGATGAGATGTCAGCTTTACTGGGCTTTGTCTGATTCCTGTACCGTTGGAGCACCGGCGTATGCAGGAGTTCCGGAGGTTGGGCCCTTTTAAGGACTCGTGCTACATGCTTTGTCTTGAACTTTGGGCGGTTGGAGCCTTTGTTATACTCGTGTCACTAACAAGGCATCGGGTGTTGAAGCCTTTTGTTGGACTCGTATCACAGATTAGGCACCGGATTATCCTGACCTTCAGATAGTGGAAGCCTCCGCTTCATCCACGTCACCATGGAAGCACCAGCTTGTCCGGAACTGTCGGCGGTTAAAGCTTTGTCTGATTCGTTCCACTGAGAAGGCACACGGTTTTCCTAGCTCATAGGCAGGTGGAAACCCCAACCTGATCTGTGTCAGTAACGAAGTATAAGCCTTTCCTGGACTTCTTCAGCCTTGCAACCCTTTCCATGATTTTTTTAGACTTGCGTGGTGACGCCTTTAATAATTATGTGGCTTTTGACACTTTCAGCGTGAAGTCTTTGTTCTGTTTTGAGAGACGGAAGACAAATAATGAGCTTTGACTCATATGACATCCTAAGCTTGCGTGGTGACGCTTTTAATAATTAAGTGACTTTTGACATTTGCAGCATGAAGTCTTTGTTCTCAGTTCGAGAGACTGCGATCAAATTTGAGTTTAACTTCTAAGGCTTGGATGTGGAGATTGTCTGAAGAAACGAGGCAGAAGCCGTTGGTGAGTGTTTTTTAAGACCCGGATAATGTGTGTTGAAAGTATGGTACACAAAAGATTCCATTTGTTTGGATCACGTGAATTGCAATGGCAATTATTCTTTTAATACGTCGACGTATTTGCTTGCTAGTTTTTAACTCCAGGGATGTTTCTGGTGAAAGTCTTAATAAATATGAACAAAGTCATAAGGGCATTGGAGCATGTCGGTGAATGTGCAAAGGCTGATTCTGTATGTATAGTTGCAGCTTTTTTTTCTCTCTGATCACAACAAAATTCATAGTTAATAACCTCTGACTGTGCAGCGAGACATGGAGGTTGATATGAAAATGAGGTTGCATGAAGTGAAGCTGTGCAGAGAAGACATTCCACGTGAAAGCGGGCGATGCGTTCGTTAAGTGCTGGAGCATTCGTTTGAGCAGTAACGCCTACAGCGCTGAAGCCTTTGTTTGAGCTGTGTCGCATACAATGCTGAAGCCTTTGAGCAGGATCACATTGCAACTGTTGAAGCCTTTGAGCAACGCTGAGACCTTTGAGTAATATCGCAATGCACAAGCCTTTGTTCTTAGTAGTGTCATAATGCTAAAGACTTTCTTTGTTTTGCTGTTGTTGTTGCTGTTGTTGTTGTTGTTGTTGTTGTTGTTGTTGTTGTTAAGCAGACTGGTAAACAGAACTGCAGCCTTCACATGAGTTTGTGTAAGAGCGTGAATTTTGTGGTCAATCAGTGATCTCTGTCTGTATCACCCTGTCTCTGTCTGCTTGACGGTCTGTCTGTCTGTCTGTCTGTCTGTCTGTCTGTCTGTCTGTCTCTCTCTATCTCTCTCTCCGTCTCTCAGTCTTCTCATCTTCTTCTCCTCTCTCCTCTCGTCTCTCCTCTCTCTTCTTCTCTTGTGTTCTCCAGCGGGCATGGGGTGTAAAAAAGCTGTAAGCTTATCCGTTTCACCCTCATTAAAGATGTATTGCGTACTTCTACTATCTCTCTCTCTCTCTCTCTCTCTCTCTATCTCTCTACTCTCTCTGTCTGTCTGTCTGTCTGTCATGTCTGTTACTGCTGTCTCTCCTCAGCAATCTCTCTCGCCTCTCTCTCTCTCTCTCTCTTCTCCATGAGCCTAATTTGTATAAAGGATGAACTGGAAAACGTTGGATTGCTGTGAGGTGTGCACTACTGAAATGTCATTTTATTCTCCGACCTTCTTATCGTACCATAATGCTGAAACTCTAGGTGGCGTCACCATCCTAAGGAAATATGTTGGTGAAACATGTTTTTCCTTTTTATGTATCAATGATAGGAAGAATGGATGAATGGAAACGAACCGATTGATGGATGACAGGTATTTAGTGTGAAGCTGACTTGGGTCAGGTGCCCGATTGAATGATGAATGGTTTTAGTCTTGACCGGCTGATTCTTAAAATGATGGGTGATTGAATGGCTCGCTTGCTTGCTTGACCTGTACGTGACAGACAACGCTGAAGCCTTGCATGAATGACACAGACCCAGTCACGAAGCCTTTTTCACTTTTTGTCATTGTTCTCCTTCAGTTGTTGATGTGTGCTTTTAATGTCTCTGTCTTATCACACGCTGACATCTTCCAATATCAGAAGATACCATCTATGACGTTTCCCCTACGTTTCAAATTAGCTTGGCTTAAATGTTTTGTCACGTGCAAAATTGATGTGAAAACGGGGCTTTGATGGAGCGGTGGTGTGAGGACAAAAAAAATGCTGAGGTGCATTTCATCATCACCTGACGTAAAATGGCGATCTCTGCTGTTGAAAGCGGGTGGTGAATGCGATGAGCATTGCCAAAATCACTGCTTTTCACTATCTATGTACAAACATCTGTTAGTTTCTTAGAACAATAAGAATTTCAATACATTACTTTTCATTGAACATCGTGTGATGGGTGTGGTATGACTATGAGCTTCTGACTGAATGAGAGTTGGGAAAAGTCGGCAACTTGGACACAATAAGCAAGAAGATGGATGTACCATTCTAATAAGTCGTTTCTGCGCCCTATAAACGAATGAATGCCAAAGACAAAATACGACGCGCTTCGACCTCTTAGGCCTTCTTCAGGCAAAGATAAACACTAGAGGACAACGAAAATGAAGAAAGAGCAATCACTTATGTGGTCAATTCGGCGTGCGCGGAGTGTATGTGTGTTCTATTGTGTGTTTGTATTTGCGAAATCTGTGTATGTGTTGATTGATGCCCCCACCCCCCCTCTATCTCTCTCTCTCTGTCTCGATCTCTCTCTGTCTCTCTCTGTATCTCTGTCGTTGTCTGTCCCTCTCTCTCTCTTCCCGCTCTCTCTCTCTCTCTCTCTTCTCTCTCTCTCTCATCTCTCTCTCTCTCTGCGTATATGTGTATGCGTTTATGTTGCAATCTGTATGTGTGTGTGTGTGTGTGCTTTGTGTGGCGCGCGCGTGTGTGTGTATGTGTGGTCAGAGCTCAAACGGCACCCCAGTCCTTGCAAAAGTAATTAAAAAAATCTGATGATTACCGATTACATTTTCAGGATTAACTGATATTAACAATATTACTTTAAACGAGGAACACTGAATCGCTGTGTTTGGGAGATGCATAAATGCAATGAATTCGAGATTGGGGGGGAAAGTGCTACAAAAAATAACGTCCCCAGTTTATTCATCTCTTAAATAAAGGAGCATTTGAAGATGTATTGATGGCAATCGTATTCTAAGCAAACCACAACGTCATAGGCATTTATCTACTGAACATCTAGATATTTTGTCTTTGATCATGCTTATAAAGCCACAAGGAAAAGAAATCCCTGGACACCACAAAGAACTGCATGATGCCGCTGTAATTTCAGTAAACAATAGTCCCTCTAGCTCACAAACACAACCACACTTGTTGGAACCTTTTCTTGTAGAGAAGAGTTTAAAGTTGGCTGGCCTGGTTTTGCAAATTACGCTGGTCCCCATGTATTCAGTATAAATCGGACCGACTTCTGTAGTGTCTTCTGAGCTGTAGATACGAAAAAGGGACGTATTTTTTGGTTGTCGCATATTCGAGGAGCTGAATCTCATACCGCGTAAACCTACTGGTCTTAGGCGTGGTTCTCTGTCTATTCCAGTGTGACTTTCCAGGGCAAACATGGCACACTGGCACGAAATAAGTCACGAGAAATATGCCGAGAACGACAGAGACGCACCCATCTGTTAACCAGAGTCCCGCAAGGTTTTTGTCGATTACCACGTGCGTCGGTCAAAATAAACGTTTTCGTTACTCCGTACCTTTCTCCGTGATCAGGGTTACAGATAGTAAAAAAAAAAAAAAGTTTGTGGTCAGTCTTCTGTAATGCCGGGGTCCGCCAAATAGGGCGAAGTAGACGGTCATTAGAGTATAGGAAGTGCAGTAGTTAACCAACTCAAGTTTAAGCCTGCATTATAAAGTTTACGCGTAAATGTTACGATTTCCAAAAACTATTTCAAAACTGTTTAGGAGCCATCCCAAAGCCTACCGTTCTTGCCGTGATCATGACAAAGCCCCAATGCTGAAGTTGGCATATTCAAGGAATTTTATAATGAAAGGTATGCTAATTCACAAAATGTGTGGAGGGGATAGCACTAGGTTCCTTTCCAAGGAGTAGGGTCTGTCCCGGAGAGTCCAAAGACGCATGCACATATTTCACCACAAACATAAGGTGTCGAAAATACGTAGTGTTGGTCCAGTGGAAGAATCACTGCACACTTCCATTCAAACATGCGGGCATTTTTGGGGCAGTGCTGGGTAGCCTACGTGATTTTCTTCCCTAAAAGAGTAGGTAGTAAAAAAATATCACAACAGCGTGTGATGCATGTATCTCTGATAATGTGGCACAGTTCCGTAACCGTTCTATTGTGCACTTCTCTACACGAAAGCCCTTGCCTTTCAAACCACGCCAAGAGGACATGTTCACTTTCCTCTTTCCGACGATGCTATTCAGGCGGATTTAATTTCGTTGCATGGGGACCCATTTGGAACGTTTGTGTTATCAATGAAATCATGAGATCCATCACGAGGAAGGCAATATTCTCACCTCTCGGATTTCACACTGACAACCAAGATTCCGCGCATTCTACGGGACAGCAAATGTAACACGGGATTTGTCTGACTATCTACCTCTTAATGGGGACCACTGGAGGATGATCCTGGATACGATTTAAAATGAGTAACTCTGATAATTCCGTCTCTTTCAAGAACCCCGCTTAATATGGGTTACCGACCAACAACCCGTACAATAATTCCCCTTGCTGCTCTGTGTGATACGGAAATGAGGAGAAGAAAAAAGAGCTGAAGTCCGTATCAAGCAGATTTGTAAAAATCTTCGCACAAAGATTTGCAATCTTGTAATTGATCCAGCGAGTTGTTAACAAAGATCATCCACAGTCTTTAAAAATTCATGACACCGGAAGAGACTAGAAAAGCTGCTAAAGATTTTTCGAAACGCTTTGTTAAAATTTGCTCGCACAAAGAGCAAATACGCAAAACTTTCAAACTCACGGAGAGGTGATCCCCCAAAAGATCAATCCATCGCGGTCAGTGGACCGAACGAGTTACAGTGTTCCAAATGACTCGTTCACGTCAGGCCCCTTTTCTGAAAAACCAGTACGGAACGCCCATCAGAAAAGCTTCCTACTGTACACTGAGATTTACTTTCAATAATTCTTTCAAAACTATCCAACTTGAGAACACGCGTTATAAGGACTTGCAAAAAATGATTGTGATGACGTTGTGATGAACCTATGATGGACCCGTCATAGCGCGGAGCATTGATGATGATATTGCAATCTGAACGTGAAGGGCGGGAGAGAACGAGCTTGTAAATACGCCGTTAAATGCAGCTATTAAATAAAAGTGTAAATGCTTTAAGTATGCCAGAGATATAATAAACAAGACATTGAGTTTAGCAACCACATGTCTCTACGACCCAGATTTAGCATATAAACGATTTTACTTTGTCGACTTTTAATTCCACAATCAAATTATACCACACAAACTACTATTTTTACGCCCAAAGGTTAAGCTAAGCCGATCATTTTGTCCAGCTTTACATTTGGACCTATACCTACGATGAGGAAAATGTGTCTATGGATAAATGCTACGGAAACGGAACGGAGCAGTTGAAAGGGACATGGGAAAAGTAAATCTTTTTTTTTTAGAGTGGAATACCTTCGGCAGATTTCAAAGAGACTGTTAGCGTCTAATAGGATAAGAAACAAAATGCAAACATGAAGATTGATGTTGAAAAAATGCAGAGGTTTTTGAACACGTGCCGAGTGTGTGTGTGTGTTGTTGAGGTGTGTGGCTGCTGTGGCTGTGTGTGGTGTGGTGTTCAAAATCCAACACTGGCGGCCATCAATTACCATGGCATACCGATGGAGAGCCAGCAGCAATCACACGTGACGAGAGACCCTTGAACCACAGGCCCGAGCGAGCGCCCAAGGATCTGGGTCCCCGATTTCAACATTACCCACAGTCTGCCAACCCTCCTCTCCGGTCAGTGGCTGCAAACAACAGCAAACGCTGTGCCCTTCCATGAGAAGCAACAGGAGAGACAAGCCATGCCAGAGCTTTCCCCATAGTAGGAGAAAGGAATTCAAATAACCCACGACGACAACATCCTGATGCCTTCCATGCTTCCTCCACAAGAAACCCTCCTCCACTGACACACCCGGGAAGTCACCGATATATACTGGAAAAAGTTAAAGCTATTCAGAGACCAGACCTCCCTGTGTGTGTCCTCAGTTTCATCAATCTTGTCTTTCCGTCTTCAGTCTCTCCTCCCCCACCATCCATCCCCACCCCACTCTTATTATTGCCCTCTGTCCCACGCGCACACGCACACGCACACGCACACGTACACGTACACGTTACACACACACACACACACACACCACACACACACACACACACACAACACCACACACACACACGCAATTACATGCGCTCGCGGCACACACTCACACACACACATGCATACACGCGCGGGCGCACGCGCGTTCACACGCAACACACACACACACACACACACACACAACACACACACACACCCCACGCAGACCACGCACAGCACGCACGCACGCACGCGTACGCGCGGCGCACACGCATGTACATAGGCTACGTGTAGAAGGGACGGGTGACTAGGGGAGGTCAATACTTTACGAGCATTGTAGCTATGCACTTGTCCAGTCTCCTTTACATCTAGCCATCGCTTTACAATCCAAAACAATTGGATGCATCAGAAAGGACATTGGTCATGCAGGAGATGACATTACAGTCACGAGAGAAGAGAGAGAGGAGATCTTTTTTTTTTTTTGGGAGAGAGGAGAAAGAGAGAGGAGAGGAGAGTGAGAGAGAGGAGAGACAGACAGACAGGCAGACAGACAGACAGACAGCACAGAGATTGACCGCAGACATACAGACAGGGAAACGAATGTAACTACAGATGTTCAAAATGACAGAGGAAGGAAAACGAAATCAAAAGCAAAGCATGGCTGTCAGCGACCAGGCAATACCGTCGGAGACAACTGAGGAACAGTGAACGGTCAGGACAGCTGATTGCTCACAGATTGGTTGAAATCGATTCGTCTCGCATCCTCAGTATAAAAGGCCCAGACATCTGCGGCCTAAAACTCTGAGATCTGTGACGTCGGGGCTAATAAAATAGGACGATGACATGACATCAAGGGGAGGCCGAGAGAGAGACGGAGGGAGGGAGAAGGCGAGAGGGGAGGGAGAAGTGGAAGAAGAGGCGAGAGCGTGGGAGGAGGGAGGGGACGGAGAGGAGAGAGAGAAAAGAGGACAGGACAAGAGTGCCAGAACGCCAGACAGACAGACAGACAGAGGACAGAGAGAGAGAGCGAGACAAGAGGAGAGAGAGAGGGTAAGCACGAGGGCTTCCTGTAATTCCAAAATTTGGATTGGGGTGGTGAGAGCATTCAAAGGCGCTGCGCGGGCGGAGCGGTGTGGTGTATGTGTGGTGTGTATGTGTGGTGAATTGGCGATGTGGGCATCATGAGTGATGTGGGCCATGGGTCCGTGCGTGTTTATTATCATTTGTGTGATGATGTGATATATATATATGATATATAATAAATGTGTGTGTGTGTGTGGTGTGTTGCGGTGTTGTGTAGTGTTTGGTATTGGTGTGAAGCATGAGCCCTTGACGGAGATGAGCCAGGGGGCCTTCTGCAGTCTGACCTTCTGCAGTCCGACAGGGTGAGAAGAGCCGACACGGAGCAGGAGAACGGCACATTTGAATGCAACGTTTTTTTTTTTTTCGCACTCCGCGCCTTTTGCTCCTACCTTTACTCCTCCGTGAGTATCCTGCATTCGCGTAGGAACCGCCGCGTGCACCAGAGGCGGGGAGCTCTTTTTTTTTTTTTGCTGACGCCTCAGAGAGCAGGAAGCGCATAAGAGCGGGGGAGCAGAGAGGCGGGAAGCGTGGGAACTAGGGGGTAGACGAGGTAGCAGTAGACATCAGGTAAGTGAGGAGGAGAGGAGGAGAGGAGGAAGAAAAGAGGAAGGAGCGGGAATCTTCAAATGGCTATTCAGATGACTTGAGGGAGGCACCCACCGCAAATTAAGTGTTGCACTGTCGTCGAATTGGCGGCTTGTGAGTACAGGAGGAAGAAAATGGGAGGATGACCCCAGGTCGTCTCTCGGGAGTGGAGAAGGAAGAGCGTAAACTCGGGGTGGGGCGGGNATCCCTTGAATCTAAAACTTCCAAGTCAAGAACGAATCTGATTATCCTACCAAAGCTAAGCAAATGTCACCAAATACTACTGACGGTGAAAAACGCGTTTTCACACACACACACACACACCCACTCACACACACACACACACACACACACACACACACCACACACACACACACACACACACGCGCGCGCGCGTGCGCGCGCGAGCATACATGTATGCATGCGCATGCATACCTGCACCACATGCATTCACATACAAGTACACACACACAACACAACACACACACACACACACACACACGCGCGCGCGCGCGCGCACACACACACACACACACACACACACACACACACACTTCCTTACAAATCAATCGTGCTGACATCACATCTTTATCATTTTTACATTATCAGTCGCCTTTTTGAACTGTGTACAAATGAATCACCTACTCGCGAGAAAGTTTCGACTAATTTTTTCTTTTTTCTAAAATCAATAAACCGTAACTACCTCCCTTGGCGATCTACAGAGAGCATGGAAAATGAGCTCGAGTTTTTGTTTTATGCATCATTTGAAATTTTTTTTTTTTTTAATACCAGATTTGTTCCACTTGAGAGAGAGAGAGAGGAGAGAGAGAGAGAGAGAGAGAGAGAGAGAGAGAGAGAGCGCAAATTGATGGGGTGTGTCGGTAAGGGCGATAACGGTCACTCCCAGGGACTGTCCCTGGATATGAGCGACACAGCGGGAACATTTTGTCACGTGCTTCTGGCGTGACGGGTTTTCTACAGCCCACAAAGCAGGCCCTCCCCACACATCACACGCCTTCTCCTGTTATCTGTTGAACTCGTTCCCACACTCATTCGTGTCTTGGCTCTCCTTTCGCCTCCTATTACGTCTGTTGGGCTCTTTTGTGTTACGCGCGCGCGCGCGCGTGTGTGTGTATGCGTGTGTGTGTGTGTGTGTGTGTGTGTGTGTGTGTGTGTGTGTGTGTGTGTGTGTGTGTGTGTAGAATGTGTGTGTGTGTGTGTGTGTGTGTGTGTGTGTGTGTGTGTGTGTGTGCGCGCGCGCGCGTGCGCGCGCGTGTGTGCGTGATATCTGTTTCTTTTGTTTCTCTGTGTACTTTATCACTTGTACAATATATTCTGTGTATTATTGATCCCTTGTGTCCTTCGAGTTTTTCTCTCTCTGCTGTCATGTTTGTCTTTTGTGTATCTTGTTCTGTTTCCATGTGTCATTTGTGTATCTTGTTCTGTTTCCTTATGTCGTTTGTATATCTTGTTCTGTTTCCATGTCTTTCGTCACATTTACCTTTGGTGCATGAATTTTGACTCTTGCTTTTTGGCTTCTGTGTCTTGCATGCTTTTGTCGTGTGTTGTCTTATGTTTTCCTCTCTTGCGAATCTAGTGGCCTTTGTCTGAGTGCTAACAATCCCTGGGGTAATCAGATCAAAAGCAGCCGTTCCTGCCAACGCCTCTCCCGGCTGTCTGCATGGACATGTTGTGAGTCACTTTTGGACCAGTGATATTCTGATCATCATTTCTTGCATCTCTGTCTCTCCATCTGCCTTTACAGTAGCTTTCAGCTCTTGTCTTTGTCTGCTTCCTCTGTCTGTTTTTTCTGTGTCTCAGTGTTTTTCTCTTCTAGCCTTCTGCACGTCCGATTTGTGAATGCATTTCTCTTTCTCTCTCTCCTCTCTCCTCTCATCTCTCTCTCTCTCCTCTCTCTCTCTCTCTCTCTCTCTCTCTCTCTCTCTCGCTCTGTCGATGTATGTGTTTGTGTGTATGTGTGGTGTGTGTGTTGTGTGTGTGGGGGGGGGGGGGGGGGAGGTAGTGTAATGTCAGTATGGTTTGTGAGTGAATATTTCTATGTGTATGATCATGTCCGTGCCCTAATCATGAATTCACTGAGACTGTTATTTAGATTCAGACTTTCTATTTCTCTCTCTCCTCCAACCCCCCCCCCCCCCCCCCCCTTTTCTCACCATCTCCCCATATCTATCTCTTTACACACACACACACACACACCACACACACACACACACACACACACATGCAGAGAGATAAGAGAGAGAGAGAGAGAGAGAGAGAGAGAGAGAGAGAGATTCAGTTTCAGTTCAGTTTCATTAAGAGGCGCGTCACTGCGTGCGGACTATCCATATACGCTACACCACATCCGCTAAATTTGAAACCACACTACGACATGATTTGAGGATGAGAGATAAATTAATTAACAACTGAGATGAGACAATTTAAGAAGAGGATCTCGTGGCTACGACTTAGCGGACGACCTACGCATTAGCCCAACGCGTTGTCAGACCTTAAGACAGAGAGAGAGAGAGAGAGAGAGAGAGAGAGAGAGAGGGGAGAGGAGGGGGGGGGGGGGGGGGGGGGGGGGAGAGATGCGAGTGTACACATGCTTGTGCTATATTCGTTCTCACGCACAACTGAAAGTAGACACAGATCTGCGCGCCACTTTTTTTCATAACTTGAAGCAGGATCCGGTTCTTCCATTACCTCTCTTGATTCTGAACATTTCTGGTGATTAGATGTCAAATTTATTGGTTCTTGATTTTCTGATCCCCAACAAATTTCAGAGAGAGAGAGAGAGAGAGAGAAAGAGAGACAGACAGAGAGAGACAGACAGACAGACAGACAGACAGACAGAGACAGAGATGAATAATTTCCTTCCCATTTTATTTCATTTTTTTTTTTTTTTTTCATTTTGGTCACTTCTCATTTCTTAGTTTAACACTACTCCCGTAATAGGCCTACATAGGAAAATGATGGCGCATGCTTAGAAATGCGGGAATACACACGGCGCGCTGAATAGAAACTGTTCTCATAAATGTATTGAGAGAGACCAGCCGTTGTGGCACTGTGGTCAGTGTGGTGGATTCCCTGCTGGGAGATCGTGGGTTCGATTCCCAGCCGAGCCAACCACAATTGAGGGATTCGCTGGCCCATAGCCGGGTTCTTCCCAGAGTTGAGTTTGCTACGGGCTCAGCCGGGAGTACTGGAACCACGCAGTCGAGTTCCAGCCACCTGAAAGACGCGTCCTTGAAAGTGTTGCTCCAGTAGCCTGATCAGCATTGCAAGTGTCGGTACCTCTCGTCCTGCTTGACTCCATAAGAGCGTAAGCGTAGAGTGCAAGCTCGTCATGCATCATCCTCATAAACTAGCCTGAACAAAACTTTCAGATTTCCATGGCCTTCATACTTTGCTATCATAGTGATGACCTCAGTGTCAGCTTCCCCTTCATGTCCCATAGCCCTTGGTGAGCTGGTGTCCCGGAGTTTCCGGGTTTGGGTGAGTTCACAGGGATTGTCGTTGGACAGACGTGATGTCGCCCACAGTAGTAGGACGCTCTAGCATGCTTGCTGTGTGACTGAGCAATTGTTGCCTAAATTATGCGACATAGTATGCGGTGTTCTGCGCATGTCCCGATCAGAACAAGCACCGAGGTGACTCGGCAGCAGTGCAGTGCCTTCTGTGGTGGGTTGCCTCCTGAAGACATTGACTCTCCCTGTGCAGTGCCGGTGCTGGGGCAGTGACAGGACAAAGGCAGGGGTGTGACAGGACAAAGGCAGGTGGTGACAGGACAAGGCAGGGGGTGTGAGACAGGACAAAGGCAGGGGGTGACAGGACAAAGGCAGGGTGTGACAGGACAAAGGCAGGGGTGTGACAGGACAAAGGCAGGGGTGTGACAGGACAAAGGCAGAGCTGTGACAGGACAAAGGCAGGGCTGTGACTACGGACCAGGAGCCAGAATGACTGGCACTGGGATAATGCCACTGAAGGGGGAGGGAGAGAGAGAGAGAGAGGGGGGGAGAGAGAGAAATAGAGAGAGAGGGGGAGAAAGAGAGAGAGGGAGAGAGATGGAGGGAGGGAGGGGAGAGAGAGAGAGAGAGGGGGGGGGAGAGAGGGAGAGAGAGATAGAGAAAAAGGGAGAGAGAGGGGAGAGAGAGAGGGAGGGAGAGAGAGAGAGAGAAAGAGAAAGTGGGAGGGAGAGGAGAGGGGGAGGGAGAGAGAGAGGGGAGGGAGAGAGAGGGGGGAGAGAGAGAGGGAAAGAGAGGAGGAGAGAGAGGGGGGAGAGAGGGGGAGAGAGAGAGAGAGGGGGGGAGAGAGGG
>JADBJO010006914.1:130000-140000 GCA_016801955.1 Conus betulinus
GCCATGGGCCTTTACGAAGGAGGTGGATTTAACGTGGCCAAAAATAAAGATCAGAAAAAGATTCGACACGTACAAAGCAGCATAGAATCAAAACACTCCGTGATCAGGAATTCGAATGCTTCGTGTAGGTACAAGACAAACTTCTTAGCAACGCACCCTCGACCTCTGACTTTTTGCCTTCCTACTGTTTTGCCTTCCCTGAAACATACACCTTACGAATATTCTTCAATAATTGTTGAGAAAAGCTATAGGTGTTGTTCTAAGTGAAGCATGATTATAAAAAAGAGAGAGAGAGAGAGAGAGAGAGAGAGAGAGAGAGAGAGAGAGAGAGAGAGAGAGAGGTGGGTGGGAGGAGGTGGATGTATTAAAATAAAAAAGAAAAAAATGAATTCTTTGAAAGTGTTGAAAATGATAACCAATCTTCTACACGTTAGATGGCAGACTGTTGTTTATTTTTCCTTTTAGCTTAAAATGTAAATCAAAATCTTCTACACGTTAGATGGCAGACTGTTGTTTATTTTTCCTTTTAGCTTAAAATGTAAATCAAAGTAAACGACAGGAAAGAAAGAAATGGCCAATCATGTAAAGAACAAACACGTGTAACAATCTAAGCATGATTGAGTTCACGAGGTGGTATGGTGACACTCAGGGCGCCTAATTAACCACGTGCTGGTAAATTAGGTCGTATTTTGTTTTTGTTTGTTTTCTTTTGTTTTTAATCTCTTGCTGCCCGGTTGATCTTTTCAGTTTACAATGTGTTTTTCATTGCTTTCATGTTTTTTTTCATCTTCCTCCAGTACTTTTTTTTCTGTCTGTCAGTTTCTTTTTTTTTTTCCATTTGCTCATTTATTCATTACTTCTAGGTTTTTTTTTTTTCTCTCCTCTTTTCCTGGTTTGTTATAGCTTTCCTTTACTGTTGACGTTGTTTGTTTCTTTTTCTTTGTTTTTTTTTTTTTTTTTCTTTCTTTTAGTTTTTTTTTTCTTTTTTCTTTCACTCTTTTGACTTCTTTTCTTTTTTGTTTCTGCTTTTCACTATTTCATTTTTTTTTTAGTTTTCCTTTGTTTCATTTATTATTTCCTTAATGTATTAGTTGATTCTTCAATCACTCACTCATCTGTTCGTTCATTCATTCATTCATTCATTCATTCAGTCGTTCAGTCGTTCATTCGTTTGTCCTTTCACCTTTTCATTCATTCATTCATTCATTCATTCATTCATTCATTCATTCATTCATTCATTCATTCTTTCATCTTTCATTCATTTCCTTCTTTTCTTCATTCGTTCCTATGTCAGTAATTCTTTCTGTTTTTCTGAACATTTTGACAGCAATTGTGGAACACAAATCAGATTTACTCACCTCTCTCTCGCTTACACATACACACACACACACACACACACACACACACACACACACACACACACACACACACACACACACACACGCGCGCGCGCGCGCGCGCGCGCGCACGCACACACATACATACGCACACACGCGCGCGTGTCGCACACACACACGAACACGCACGCGCGAATGTACGAACGCACGCGCACGCACACACGTGCGCGCTCACGCACGCTTGCTCTCTCTCTCTCTCTCTCTCTCTCTCTCTCTCTCTCTCTCTCTCTCCCCCTTTCTCCATCTCTCTCCCTCCCTCCACCACCCTCTCTCTCTCTCTCCCACTCTCCGTTGCAATAATTACCTCCCTTGGCTTTTACAGCGTGCGCCCAAAATGGAAGTCACTTACTTTGATTGGATGTCGTTCTGTCTCCTTTACATCTAGGTCTGTTCCACAATGCCAAGAAAGTGGAGAGCGAGAGTGAAAGGGAAACACAAAGAGAGAAAGAGAGAGAGAGAGAGAGAGAGAGAGGAGAGAGAGAGAGAGAGAGAGAGCAAGTGAGCGCGCTAGCGCGCGCAAGGAAGCCAAAGAGAGAAAGAGAGAGAAGGGGGGGGGGGGGGGGGGGAAGAGAGGGGGGGAGGGAGGGGGGGGGGGGAGAAGAGAGAGAGAGAGAGAGGGGAGAGAGAGAGGGAAAGAGAGGGAGTGGGAGGGAGAGAGAGACAGAGAGAGAGAGAGAGAGAGAGAGAGAGAGAGAGAGAGAGAGAGAGAAAGAGAGAGAGAGAAATCAACTCCTATTATTGACCCTACCCTCAGCGGTTTCCAGTCCCTCCCGTACAATTCATCAAACCTCCCCTCCCACGAACGCTTTTCCTCTTCTGCCATCTTCTGTCTGTCTGTCTGTCTGTCTGTCTGTCTGTCTGTCTGTCTGTCTGTCTCTCTCTCTCTCTCTCTCTCTCTCTCTCTCTCTCTCTCTCTCTCTCTCTTAACCAATCAGTCAGGTACTCTTTTATTTAAACAATGCCTTTTTTTACGTTGCAGTTCGACAAACTGATATCCTTACTGTTCATGGTCACTTCTTTCATCAGTCAGTCTTTGTAATCAATCAGCAAAACCCATTAGCCTACCTAGGGGGTGACCTTGTCGCTCGCTGTGTTGCAGATATACGGAGTGACGTCCTTCCTGTTCGTGGTGACCTCCATCGCGGGCTTCTGCCTGGAGACCCTGCCAAGCCTCAGACCCACCATCTCCGACAACTCCACAGAGCTGGTCTGCGACAACGAGAACGTGGCGGAGGACCTCAAGAAGAACCCTCGCCTGGCGCAGGTCATGAGCTCCCAAGAGTACCTGTACGTGCTGGATGTGATCTGCACGTGTTTCTTCACCCTGGAGCTCGTGCTCCGGTTCGTCTTCGCGCCCAGCAAACTGAGGTTCGTCATCTCCCTCATGAACATCATCGACCTGCTGGCGCTCGTGCCTCTGTACGTGACGGTCATTTTCCAGAGTTCTGACCTGCAGGCGTGCTACCTCAACGAGAGGTTCGTGATCGAGATCATGTTCATTTTGAGGATTATCCGCATGTTCCGCATCTTCCATCTGGTCAAGCACTACCAAGCGTTGAAAGTGCTTGTGTACGCGCTGAAAGCCTCGCTTCAGGAACTGCTGATGCTGTTCATCTTCCTGCTGATTGGCATGCTCATCTTCTCCACCATGATCTACTATGCAGAGCGGAAAGACGCTACCAGTCCCGGGGACATGTTCTCTCCACCATCCCCATGGGGTTCTGGTGGTCCATCATCACCATGACTACGGTGGGGTACGGAGATGTGTACCCGACCTCTACGATTGGGTACATAGTGGGCACGGCGTGTTTCGTGTGCGGGGTGCTGATGGTGGCTCTCACCATCCCCGTCATCTCCAACAACTTCACCCTCTTTCTACCGCCACGTGAGGTCCCGCTCCATCACGCCCAGATCCAAAGGCGGCGAGGCTGACTCCGAAATCGACATTCCGGAAACGTTGAAACCCACTCGGAAGGTGTCGCTGGCCTCCAACGACGGCGGCCCCCATCCTGAACGGGCACGTGTCGGGCATGAGTCACATGGTGGTGCCCATGTCCAGCTTCATGCAGGCCAACTCCATGAACAACATCGTGCTGCCCCCAAGTCCCAGTCCGACATCAACCTTATCCGATCGCGCTCCTTGCACAAGGCTCATTCCGATGACGGGGTGAAGTACAGCGCGGAAGCATTTGTTTGACTGTTGTCACGTGCTTGCCCTGGACTGCCGTTGGTTGAAACCTTTGACTTGTGTCTACGATGAGATGTCAGCTTTACCTGGGCTTTGCCTGATTCCTGTTACTGTTGGAGCACCGGCGTATGCAGGAGTTCCGGAGGTTGGGGCCCTTTTAAGGACTCGTGCCACATGCTTGTCTTGAACTTTGGGCGGTTGTACTCGTGTCACTAACAAGGCATAAGCTTGTTCTGGACTTCAGTGGTTGACGCTATGTTTGACCCGTGTGACCTCTGAGCTACGAGCCTGAGCCCGACTTCGGGTGTTGAAGCCTTTGTTGGACTCGTGTCACCGATTAGGCACCGGATTATCCTGACCTTCAGATAGTGGAAGCCTCCGCTTCATCCACGTCACCATGGAAGCACCAGCTTGTCCGGAAACTGTCGGCGGTTAAAGCTTTTGTCTGATTCGTTCCACTGATAAGGCACACGGTTTTCCTAGTTCATAGGCAGGTGGACCCCCAACCTGATCTGTGTCAGTAACGAAGTATAAGCCTTTCCTGGACTTTTTCAGCCTTGCAAAATAAGACCTCTGTTTCACTTTGTGAGGGACGAGATACAAACCCTTTCCATGATTTTTTTTAGACTTGCGTGGTGACGCCTTTAATAATAAAGTGGCTTTTGACACTTTCAGCGTGAAGTCTTTGTTCTGTTTTGAGAAACGGAAGACAAATAATGAGCTTTGATTCATGTGACTTCCTAAGCTTGCGTGCTGACGCCTTTAATAATTACGTGACTTTTGACATTTGCAGCATGAAGTCTTTGTTCTCTGTTCGAGAGACTGCAATCAAATTTGAATTTAACTTCTAAGGCTTTGGATGTGGAGATTGTTTGAAGAACGAGGCAGAAGCCGTTGGTGAGTGTTTTTAAGACCCGGATAATGTGTGTTGAAAGTATGGTACACAAAAGATTCAATTTGTGTGGATCACGTGAATTGCAATGGCAGTTATTCTTTTAATACGTCGACGTATTTGCTTGCTAGTTTTTAACTCCAGGGATGTTTCTGGTGAAGTCTTAATAAATATGAACAAAGTCATAAGGGGCAATGGAGCATGTCGGTGTATGTGCAAAGGCTGATTCTGTTTGTGTAGTTGCAGTTGTTTTTTTTTCTCTCTCTGATCACAACAAAATTCATAGTTAATAACCTCTGACTGTGCAGCGAGACATGGAGGTTGATATGAAAATGAGGTTACATGAAGTGAAGCTGTGCTGCTTCATTTAAGAGAAGACATTCCACGTGAAAGCGGGCGAAGCGTTCGTTAAGTGCTGGAGCATTCGTTTGAACAGTAACGCCTACAGCGCTGAAGCCTTGTTTGAGCTGTGTCGCATACAATGCTGAAGCCTTTGAGCAGGGTCACATTGCACTGTTGAAGCCTTTGAGCAACGCTGAAACCTTTGAGTAATATCACAATGCATAAGCCTTTGTTCTTAGCAGTGTCATAATGCTAAAGACTTTTCTTTGTTTTGCTGTTGTTGTTGGTTGTTGTTGTTGTTGTTGTTGTTGTTAAGCAATCTGACTTGGTACACAGAACTGCAGCCTTCACATGAGTTTGTGTAAGAGCGTGAAATTTGTGGTCAATCAGTGATCTCTGTCTCTCTCTCTCTCTCTCTCTCTCCATGAGCCTAATTTGTATAAAGGATGAACTGGAAACGTTGGATTGCTGTGAGGTGCACTACTGAAATGTCATTTTATTCTCTGTCTTCTTATCGTACCTATAATGCTGAAACTCTGGGTGCGTCACCATCCTAAGGAAATATGTTGGTGAAACATGTTTTTCCTTTTTATGTATCAATGATAGGAAGAATGGATGAATGGAACGAATCGATTGATGGATGACAGGTATTTAGTGTGAAGCTGACTTGGGTCAGGTGTCCGGTTGAATGATGAATGGTTTTTAGTCTTGACCGGCTGATTCTTAAATGATGGGTGATTGAATGGCTTGCTTGCTTGCTTGCTTGACCTGTACGTGACAGACAACGCTGAAGCCTTGCCTGAATGACACAGACCCAGTCACGAAGCCTTTTTCACTTTTTGTCATTGTTCTCCTTCAGTTGTTGATGTGTGTGCTTTTAAAGTCTCTGTCTTATCACACGCTGACATACTCTTCAATATAAGAAGATACCATCTATGACGTTTCACATACGTTTCAAATTAGCTTGGCTTATATGTTTTGTCACGTGCAAAATTGATGTGAAAACGGGGCTTTGATGGAGGTGTGAGGACAAAAAAAATGCTGAGGTTGCATTTCATCATCACCTGACGTTAAAATGGCGATCTCTGCTGTTGAAAAGCGGGTGGTGAATGCGATGAGCATTGCCAAATCACTGCTTTTGACTATCTATGTACAAACATGTGTTAGTTTCTTAGAACAATAAGAATTTCAATACATTTACTTTTCATTGAACATCGGTGTGATGGGTGTGGTATGACTATGAGCTTCTGACTGAATGAGAGTTGGGAAAAGTCGGCCAACTTGGAACATATAAGCAAGAAGATGGATGTACCATTTTAATAAGTCGTTTCCGCGCCTATAAACGAATGAATCCAAAGACAAAATACGACGCGTTTCGACCTCTTAGACCTTCTTCAGGCAAGATAAAACACCTAGGACAACGAAAATGAAGAAAGAGTAATCACTTATGTGGTCAAATTCGGCGTGCGCGGAGTGTGTATGTGTGTCTATTGTGTGTTTGTATTTGCGAATCTATGTATGTGTTGATGTATGCCCCCCTCTCTCTCTCTCTCTCTCTCTCTCTCTCTCTCTCTCTCTCTCTCTCTGTCTGTCTGTCTCTCTGTCTGTCTGTCTGTCTCTCTCTTGTCTGCTCTCTCTCTCTCTCTCTCTCTCTCTCTCTCTCTCTCTCTCTCTCTCTGCGTATATGTGTGTGTTTATGTGTGCATCTGTATGTGTGTGTGTGTGTGTGCGCGCGTGTGTGTGTGTGTGTGTGTGTGTGTGTGTGTGTGGTCAGAGCTCAAACGCACCCCAGTCCCTTGCAAAAGTAATTAAAAAATCTGATGATTACCGATTACATTTTCAGGATTAACTGATATTAACAATATTACTTTAAACGAGGAACACTGAATCGCTGTATTTGGGAGATGCATAAATGCAATGAATTCGAGATTGGGGGGAAGTGCTACAAAAATAACGTGCCCAGTTATTCATCTCTTGAATAATGGAGCATTTGAAGATGTACTGATGGCAATCGTATTCTAAGCAAACCACGACGTCATAGGCATTTATCTACTGAACATCTAGATATTTTTTTTTTCGATCATTGCTTATAAAGCCACAAGGAAAAGAAATCCCTGGACACCAAAAGAACTGCATGATGCTGCTGTAATTTCAGTAAACAATAGTCCCTCTAGCTCACAAACAACCACACTTGTTGGAACCTTTTCTTGTAGAGAAGAGTTAAAGTGGCCTGGTTTTGCAAATACGCTGTCCCATGTATTCAGTATAAATCGGACCGACTCTGTAGTGTCTTCTGAGCTGTAGATACGAAAAGGGACGTATTTTTTTTTTTGTCGCCTATTCGAGGAGCTGTATCTCATACCGCGTGAGCTTACTGGTCTTTGGCGTGGTTCTCTGTCTAATTCCAGTGTGACTTTCCAGTGCCAAAACTGGCACGGAAAGTCACGAGAAATTGCGAGAACGATAGACGCACCCATCTGTTAACCTGTCCGGCAAGGTGTCGATTACCACGTGCTTCGGTCAAAATAAACGTTTTCGTACCCGTAACTTTCTCCGTGATCAGGTTACAGAAGTAAAAAAAAAAAAAAAGTTTGGTTCAGTCTTCTGTAAATGCCGGGTCCTCCAAATGCGAAGTACGGTCATTAGAGTATAGGAATTCAACTTGTTAACCAACTCAAAGTTTTAAGCTGTATTATAAGTTACGCGTAAGTGTTACGATTTCCAAAATTATTTCAAACTGTTTAGGAGCCATCCCAAGACCACCTCTTGCCGTGATCGTGACAAAGCCCAATGCTGAATTTGCATATTCAAGGAATTTTAATGAAACTTTGATAACACATAATGTGTGGAGGATGCACTAGGTGCCTTTCCAAGGAGTAGGTCTGTCCCCAGGGAGTCCAAGACTCATGCACATATTTCACCACAAACATAAGGTGTCGAAATACCTAGTGTTGTCACAGGAAATCACTGCACACTTCCATCAAACATGCGGCATTTTGGGGCAGTGCTGGTGCAGGCCTACTGATTCTCCCTAACAGAGGGAACATCTCACAACAGCTGTGATTGCCTGTATCTCTTGATAATGTGGCACCGTAGCCGTTTCTTGTGCACTTCTCTACACGAAGCCCTTGCCTTTCAACCACAAGGACATGTTCACTTTCCTCTTTTGATGCATTGGCCGGATTAATTCGTGCATGGGGACCATTTGGACGTTTGTGTATCAATGAACCATACATCCGTCACAAAGGCAATATTCTCACCTCTCGGGTTCACACTGACAACCAAGACCGCGCATTCTACGGGACAGCAAATGTACACGGGAATTTGTCTGACTACCTCTTTACTGGGGACCACTTGGAGGCTGATCCTGGATACGATTTAAAATAAAACTCTGATAATTCCATCTCTTTGAACCCCGCTTATATGGGTACCGACCACCCGTACAATAATTCCCTTGCTGCTCTGTGTGATACGGAAGCGGAGAAGAAAAAAAAAGAGCTGACGTTCGTATACGCAGATGAAATCTTTTTCCCAAGATTTGCAGTCTTGTATTGATCCCCGAGTTAACACAGATCATCCACAGTCTTAAAAATTCATTCACGAAGAAAAGCTGCTAAATCTTTCGAAACGCTTTGTAAAATTTGCTCACACAAAGACAAATCACGCAAACTTTCAAACACGTGAGTGATCCCCGAAAGATCAATCCATCGGTCAAGTGACCGAAACGAGTTACAAATGTTCCAAATGACTCGTTCACGTCAGGCTGAACAGTACGGAACGCCTCAAAGAAACCTTCCTCTGTACACTGAGATTTCTTCAATAATTCTTTCAAACTCTCCAACTGAACACGCGTATAGGATGCGAAAAATGATTGTGATGACTGTGATGACCTAGGTGTGACCCGTCAAACGACGTTGATGAGATACTGCAAGCGAACGTGTAGAGAGAGAACGAGCTTGTAAATACGCAGTAAATCAGCTATTAAATCAAAGTAAATGCTTTAAGTATGCTAGATGATATAATAACAAGACATTGAGTTTAGCAACCACATGTCTCTATGACCAGAATTAGCATAAACGATTACTTTGTCACTTTTAATACACAATCAAATTATTCACACAACCTATTTTATGCCAAAAGTTTAATCTAAGCGTAATTTTGTCCAGCTTTACATTTGGATATACAGATGATGAAAATGTGTATGATAAAGCGACAAATGCTACGGAAACGGAGCAGTTGAAATGGGACATTGGAAAAGTAAATGTTTTTTTTTTTAAGTGGAGTACCTTCGCAGATTTCAAGACTGCTGTAGGATAAGAAACAAATGCAAATAATATTGATGTTGAAAAACAAGGTTTTGAACACGTGTGTGTGTGTGTGTGTGTGTGTGTGTGTGTGTGTGTGTGTGTGTGTTTCAAAACCCACTGGCGCCCATGCATACCATGCATACCATGAGAGCCAGCAGCATCCCACGTGATGAGACCCTTGAACACAGGCCCCGAGCTCCCAAGGATGGGTCCCGTTCATCATTACCCACAGCCCTGCCAACCCTCCTCTCCGTCAGTGGCTGCAACAACAGCAACCAGCCTTACATGAAAGCAACAGGATGAGACAAGCCATGCCAGAGCTCCCCATAGTAGGACAAAGGAATTCAAATAGCCTACGAAACATCCCGATGCCTTCCGTGCTTCCTCCACAAGAACCCTCCACTGACAACCCGGGAAATCACCGATATATCTGGAAAACGTTAAAGCTATTCAGAGACCAGACCTCCCTGTGTGTGTCCTCAGTGTCATTAATCTTGTCTTTCCGTCTTTCAGTCTCTCCCCATCCATCCATCCCCACCCCACTCTTATATTGCCCTCTGTCCCACGCGCGCACGCACACGCACACGCACACGTACACGTACACGTACACACACACACACACACACACACACACACACACACACACACACACACACACACACGCACATACATGCGCTCGCGCACACACTCACACACACACATGCATACACGCGCGGGCGCACGCGCGTTCACACACACACACACACACACACACACACACACACACACACACACACACACACACACACACACACGCACGCACGCACGCACGCACGCGTACGCGCGCGCACACGCATGTACATAGGCTACGTGTAGAAGGGAGTGACTAGGGGAG
>JADBJO010006914.1:142500-150000 GCA_016801955.1 Conus betulinus
CGCCTACCGTCCCTGACCATGCGGGATTTGTCCCGAAAAGTTTATTTTAGAAGCCACTGTCCGGGAAATTCTGGATTTGCAACACGCGTCCCGGAAAAAAAACAAATCGGGAGTTAAAAAGCTGTTCTTATCGTGCTGCACAAAACTGAGCCAAGAATGTCGTCTGCTAGAGTGAGTAGACGTAATACGCATGCGCACGAAAAAAAAAATCGCTTTCACTTTCAAGTCAGAACATGGCGCCGAAGAGGAGACATGATGTCGACACAGAGTCGGATTCTGACTCTTCGGATGGGTCAGAAAGGAGTGAAAAGAATAAGAAAAACGACCATGAAGCGAGGTTGTGTCTTCAAAAAAGAATTCTCGGAAAAGTGGCTTTGTCTACAACAAGGGAGGAAAGGAATTTCGTTTGCCTTCTGCAAGACGTGTGTGTGTGTGTGTGATTTCTCCGTGAAATCTGGCGGCAGAGATATCGTACATAGCGTATATAAGGTAAGCAGTCAGTGTTTCTATCTTGACACTGTTCTCCCTGATTTTACGGATTTGTCCCTGATTTCTGTCTGTATTATCCCTGAGAGCAAATTTTGGGGTAGACATGCCTGCACACACACACACACACACACACACACACACACACACACACACACACACACACACGCTCCTACGCGCGAATGCTTGTTAGCTTACACACGCACGCACGCACATGAAGCATGATGATTACGTTGATCTCGATACACTTCTGAATTAGTAATATACAAGATCAGGTTCTTCAAAACAAATAACAATTGAAGAATTTGAACACCCAATAACACATTATAAAACAAACACATTTCTCCTGTGTACTGTGGCTTTTTTCTCAAGAAATAATTGAATACGAAGAACAAAACAAAAACAGGAAGGGTTTAAGAAAGAAGCAAGAGGAGATGAAGCGATTGAAGGAAATAAGGAAGACAATCAAAAACGAATGAACGGAAGGGAGGAGGGAAACAGGTAAGGTAGAAACAAATGACAATCAAGAACATAATAAGATGGAAAGTAAGATTGAAAGATGGAAAGAAGGAAACAGAAGAGATGGAATGGAATGGAGAATAGAATGGATAAAGTACAGAAAAAAGAAAGAAATGAAATAAAGTTGGCCTTAAAGAAGGATGGAAAGAATGAGATCAGAAGGTAGTCAGGAAAGGAAGAGAAGGAAAGAAGGACAAATGAACAGGGATGAAAATGTGGAAGGAAGGATGGAAGGAAATACTAAGGAAGGACGGATGGAAGGGTGGAGTAAAGTATGGAAGGAAAGGTGGAAGGGGGGAAAAAAAAGATAGCACGAAGCATTGAGGGAAGGACAGGAAATGTAATGGTAGGAAGTAAAAGTGGGCTGGAAAAAAGATGGAACGCAAAGTGGAGGAAAACTAGAAAAGAAGGAAAAGAGGCTGCAAGAATGAAAGGATGCAGGAAGGAAAATGGAAGGGATGACATGTATGTAAAAAAAAAAAAAAAAAAAAAAAAAAAAAAAAAAATGAAAGGAACCAGGAGATAAAAGAGGGATAATAGAAGATTGGAAGGCATGAGAGAACGAAGCGTGGAAAGAGGACACAATACGAGAGGAAAATACGGAGGCAAAGAAGACTGCACAAAAAAAAAAAAAAAGAAAGAAAGACAAAGACACGCCTATGGATATGGTAGCATGGATTACACAAAGTTCTTAGTAGTGTTAATTAGCGATTTTTCTCTTTCATTTATCTATGTTTTATTAATCTGAAGCACAGGAAATGAAGGAAATCACACACACACACACACACACACACACACACACACACACACACATACACACACACACACACACACACACACACACACACACACACATACACGCACGCACGGTATACATACACACACACACACACACACACACACACACACACACACACACACACACACATATATATATATATATATATATATATATATATATATATATATATATATATATATACGGACATACTTGTATGAACAGCCCGCTTACAATTGTACTCAGTTGCACTTATACGTATAGTATGTGCTTGTGTATATGTACAGCTTCTTCTCTCTCTCTCTCTCTCTGTCTCTCTCTCTGTCCCCCCCCCCCCCCCCTCTGTGTGTGTGTGCGCGTGCGCGTGCGTGTGCGTGTGTGTGTGCGTGTGTGTGTGTGTGCGTGTGTGTGTGTGTGTGTGTGTGTGTGTGTGTGTGTGTGTGTGTGTGTGTGTGTGTGAAAGAGAGAGAGAGAGAGAGAGAGAGAGAGAGAGAGAGACAGAGACAGAGACGGAGACGGAGAGACAGACAGACTGGCCGACAGACAAGAAGATAGGCAGACAGACAGACAAAACGGAGACAGAAAGAAGGGTAGACAGACAGCCATGTAGGGGTTTGGACGTTGGCAGTATCAAAGGAATGAAGGACGCATACATTGGCCATGAATAATTAACCACCAGTCAAATAAAACTACAGGGATACTCAGGAGACTGGGGACCTCCGCCAAGGTCGAACGGATCCACTAGCTGTCATGGCGTAGTGGAAGCGGTTAGTGTCACGGGCAGGGCATTAAGGGGTCGTGAGTTCCCACCGGAGCTATTTATTTTTGTGGAATGGACTATTCTGTCCTGACTGGCTCCTGCTCAGAGTTGAGACTTCCAAGGACTCGAGTGGGTAGACTGTGGAGTCGAACTTCATCCACTTAATGGGTGCATTTCTTAGAGTGTCGCTCGAATTTTTACTGACCAGCACTGCAGGTGTTTATGTCTCTCGGGTCTGGTTGACGCTGGGATGTGTTATGAGAGGAACCATAAAGTACAACCTGGTCATTTGGTCTCTGACTGGAAAAGAAATCAAGTCTCAGTTTCGCCTTTCTCATTTCTCATCGAGCAGCATAAAATATCTCAGGTACTCTTGCCCCTCATGCACTGCTCTTGGGTCGATTTCGGTTTCTTGTTCCTCAGGCGGTGACAGCGCTGATATGGCCTTTCCGGTCGGCTGGGCTATAAGCGACATTATCTTGTCTTGTCTTGTCTTGTCTTGTCTTGTCTTGTCTTGTCCTGTCTTGTCCTGTCCTGTCCTGTCCTGTCCTGTCCTGTCCGGGTCTCGTTCCTCTCCACGACCTCGAATGAGTTCGCATAGAGTTCATCGTATCTGCAAGTCCATGGGAAATGTTGGCCGGATATAATGGTGCCTCCCCCCCCCCCCCCTCCCACCTCTCCTCCAGATGGTGGCGCTCACTCATCTGGCTGTGCCAATAGTGGCTGTGCTGCTAAGTAGATATTGTCGTCAGTGTGAGGCCTAGTTGGTGGTGTCCTGAATATATTTGATCACACCGGCACTGCTGAACATCATCAAAGTGTCTGGCAGCAGCAGTGCAGTGTCTCCTGTGGCAGGTGGAATCCAGGCGACTTGATATTGACTGCTCTTTGTGGTCATCGAGCCATATTTCGCATTTGCACCATTCGGTTTTTTCTTCAACTGGGTCATTGTGTAGACTGTTTGTAATCTTCTTAACATACATACAATGTGGTAGATGCAAACTCTGTGTACATAAAAACGTAACTGTCTCAGCAGAAGCAAGTCTTCCCCTTTACACGGAAACTGTTGCAGTGCTGAAGCTGTGGTGGTGTATTTCACCTCTTTCCCTTCCTCCCCCCCCCCCCCCCTTCTCTCTCTCTCCCTCACACACACACACACACACACACACACACACACACACACACACACACACACACACACACACACACACACACACACACACACACACATACACACACACTTTTGTCCCCTCTCCCCTCTCTCTCTCCCTGTCTTTCTCTTTTTATTCGTTCGCTTGCTCGCCCACTCGCTCATCAAGTTGTTGCTCCTAGCTCCTCTCTCTCTCACTTTTGTCTCCTCCTCCCCCTCCCCCTGCCTCTCTTTCCCCTTTGTTCACCCACTCACTCATTTAGTTGTCCCTCTCTCTTTCTCTTTCTCATTGTTGTCTCCCTCCCCCCCCCCCCCCCCCCCCCCTCCCCCCCGCGTGTCTGCCTCCCTCTCTTTCCCTTGTGTCCATTTGTTCGCCTACTCACTCATTAAGTTGTCCCCCCTAACCCTCCCCCTTCCTCTCTCTCTCTCTCTCTCTCTCTCTCTCTCTCTCTCTCTCTCTCTCTCTCTCTCTCTCTCTCTCTCTCTCTCTCTCTCTTCCCATATCCACTTCACCACACTTTTTCTGTTTGCCTACTTCTTTCTGTGCCGTCTCTTCCTTTGTGTCTTTCTCTCTCTCTGGTTTTCTCTTCTCTCCTATTCCCTCTCCTGTCTTTTTCCCTTTATTTTCTGCCCCCCCCCCCCCTCTCTCTCTCTCTCTCTCTCTCTCACTATTTGTTTTCTTTATGGTGCCCCTTACTCTCTCCCTCCCTCCTCCTTCCCTCCCTCCCCCCCCCTCTCTCTCTCTCACGCACGCACACACACACACACACACACACACACACACACACACACACACACACACACTGACTGACTGACTGACTGAAACCATTTACTGTCAGATTAACATAGTGTTGTACTGACATTTTTAAAAGGATAAAACCTAAATAAATTAATGAGAAAATATGAAAATATAATGGGAAATAATACAAATAACATCTGAAAGACATAAAAAAACAAAAAGGAAAAATTAGCAGGGAAACATTTTAACATTTGTACGTGGAATAATAAAATCAGAAATTGTAACAATAAACCAAATTACATCTTAACTGAGAATCTAAAATCTAAAATCTCTCTCTCTCTCTCTCTCTCTCTCTCTCTCTCTCTCTCTCTCTCTCTCTCTCTCTCTCTCTCTCTCTCTCTCTCAGAGGAACACCAATAAACACACACACACACACACACACACACACACACACACACACACACACACACACACACACACACATATATATATAGCATCAGCATAAGTTGTTTCAATTGTTGTTGCAGCAGTACTGTTAGAGAGAGAGAGACAGACAGACAGACAGACAGACAGACAGAGAGGAGGAGGGAGGGAGCAAAAGAAGAGAGAGAGAGGGGGGGGGTGGGAAAGAAAAAGGAGGGTAAAAAACGTGAATGGAAGATAGGAAAGACAGAGACACAGACAGAGAGATACAGGGACGAATGCACAGTCGGTTCACCAAACAAAGGCAAGCGGGTCTAAGCAAAACACAGACAGTTCACTCAACAATACCTGTCTGTTGAAAAATGAGGACAGTGCACGTCAGAATGATGCTCAGAGATTGAAATCGATTCGTCTCCATCCTTAGTATCAACGGCCCAGACATCTGTGAATTGAACTGTGATCTGTGACTGTCAGGCTAATACAATATTGACCGAGACCTGACCTTAAGGTGGGAAGGGGGGAGGGGGGGGGGGGGGGGGGGGGGGGGAGCCGAGTATTTACACACTGTTTTGTCCCTCCTATGGTTCCTAAGCAAAGAGAGAGCCCCCAAAAATTGCATGTACATGCGCGCTGGTACGCACGCGCGCGGGCGTGTGTGTGCGTGTGTGTGTGCACGTGCGCTCGCGCTTGTGTGTGTTTGAGACAGAGAAATGGAGCGGCAAACGGACAGACGCACAAACAGAAAGATAGACAGACACACACACAGACGAATGGAGAGAGAGTGGGGGGGGGGGGGGGGGGGGGGGGGGGGAGTTAGAAGAGAGAGAGAGAGAGAGAGAGAGGGGGGGGGGGGGGTAGAGGAAGAGATCGGCCTCACCAGCTACCTGCGGACCCACACTCAGCGATCTTCCATCTGAGATTGAAGTCATGGTCATCTTCGAAATCGAAGGACGAACAACAACAACATTCCGAAACGTAATGACACGGTGGGCAGTCAAACAGAAGGAACCAGAAACCAAAACAAACAAACAAAACAGAGGGAAAGAGGGGTGGGGGAGAGGGTGAGAGGATAGTAGGTGGGGGAGTTCAAAAGAGATGGGAGACAGAGTGGGAATTGGGATGAGCGTTTTAACGGAGTAGGTTGTATGTTCAGAGGAAGTATTTCATGCATGGATCAAAGAAAACTCTGCAAATGGATTTTAATCGAATAATCATATTCTTGAGATACAAAATGTTTATGTGAATGCTTCTTGAAAAGTGTTAACGTATTCATTTTTGGGGAGTCAGTGGAAGTGAGTTCTAGACATATAGTCCAGAGTAAGCTAGGCTTGTTTTGTATCGATCATTGCGTTGGTATGGGAGAAGGAACTTCTTGGAGCCAAAAGAACTGTTCAGTCTTGTGGGAATGGCCATTGATATAACCTGACACAGTATTTGTCGAAATTTGAAATATAAATGATGCCCAGTTAAATTCTAATTGTTAACAAAGGGAATATGTTCAGTGATTTTAGTTTACCATCTCATGTGAGGTATGACTAGGAGGAGTAGCTTTGCTGCACGTCTGTTGATGAAGATGCAGAAGAGGCGGGGATCTGGTACTGAGCCTTGTGTGACTCCATGACTGACAAAGTCTGAAGAGGAGGTTTTGCCATTAGGCAGCACATACTTAGCCCTTTCATTCAAATATGATTGGAATAATGAGACTGTCGAGGAAGGGTTCAAATAGTAGATAGACAGTTTCTTGTAAAGAATGGAATGGTCGACAAGATCAAACGCCTTTTTGGAGGGAGGGGAGAGAGAGAGAGAGAGAGAGAGAGAGAGAGAGAGAGAGAGAGAGAGAGAGAATGTGTGTGAGAGAGGGAGGGAGAGAGAGAGAGAGAGAGAGAGAGAGAGAGAGAGAGTGTTGTGTGTGTGTGTGTGTGTGTGTGTGTGTGTGAGACGGAGGGGGGGGGGGGGGGGGGGGGGGGGGGGGAAGGGAATGGGTGATGGGGGAGATACAGAGAAAGAGAGAGGGGTTCAGGAGGTAAGGGAAAATTTAAATCCGAATTGTCTCGAAAACAGAATTGCAAATTGGATTACGCACTGGCTGGCACTGGAAACTGGAAGAACAGAAAAGAAGAGTGAAAGGATTGAGGTTGTGCGTGTGCGTGTGTGTGTGTGTGTGATTGAACGAGTGGGAGAGTACACTAACGTGAGAGGTGGAGTAGGGACGGGAGAGGAGAAAGGAAAGTTATTTGCCTAGTTCGACTCACGTGATAGGAGGGGAGAGGAGACATGAAGAAGAGGAGAGGAGCTTTGAAGGGAGGGCTGTACAGGTTAATATCTTTTTCCCTCAGAGCTGAACAATTATTTATACACTTGGTTAGTTAATCGAGGGACCCGTGTTCCGAGGGGCACTGCCCTTTTCTTGACAAATCTGCCTGGTGTTATGTATGCGTTGCAACCTAGACTTTTTCCAGTTGTTTCCTGTCTGCTCGATTTAAATTACAGACGATTTGTTTGTGACGCATCTAGTTCGGATTTTCCAACTTGACACTGTTCAACTTCGATTCTGGCGTCAAAGAGAAACTGGTGATTTGGTAATGTTTGTGAGTTTTACCGTGGAAGTGAGTGAGGCATATCAAAGACTTGCTCCTATGTGGCCA
>JADBJO010006914.1:162500-170000 GCA_016801955.1 Conus betulinus
AATGGGTGTTCAACGATCGGCGTGACCTTGACCTTGACCTTTGATCTTGATTTTTTTGCGAGCAGTATCAGCGCACCTTACCTAATCAACAAGTTTGAAAAGGCAGTCTTACGTGGTTGAAGAGACGTTGCCAAAAAAGTCCATTTTGGCCGACGTGGGACACACACACACCCACACACACACACACACACACACACACACCAACACACACACACACACACACACACGAAAACAAAACAAAAACAAACAGAAAATAAACTAAAAAAAAAAACAAAAAAAAAACCCAGACACGATCGAACTTTCTAGTCTAATCGCTTTCATGAAAGCGGCGGACTAACAAGACTGGCAGAGGTTGTGACATTTTGTGCGAGACTGAATTCGGAAATGGGGCATAGATGCACAAATTGTCACAAATACGACCTGTGACATTTTGTGCAGCCCTTCATCGCACAAAATGTCACAAATGGCACAAAGTGTCACAATTGTAACATCTGTGCAGTGGTGACATTTTGTCTGGTAACAGCTGTCCTGCTTAACTCAAAACAAGAAAGCCAATCCAGGTTAAGGTCCCGTACGTTGAGTGGGCACCACGGCGAGAGAACATTGACGGTAGGCCTGCTCAGCGAATCGTGACGCTCACCTGAGCGCCAGACATTACTCATCTATAAATCGAAAAAAAAAGAAGTGACCGTGAAAGATTAACTCTCTCTCTCTCTCTCTCTCTCTCTCTCTCTCTCTCTCTCTCTCTCTCTCTCTCTCTCTCTCTCTCACACACACACACACACATATATACACGCACGCACGCACGCACGCACACACACACACACACACACACACACACACACACACACACACACACACACACACACACACACACACACACAGAGTGCCATGGGAAAGTACACATGCGTAGATCACGTACGTGCCACCGATAGAATATGTATTTTGGACAGGGCATACAGATAGTAAAATAGGCACCTGGTGGAGAGTACTCATACAGTTTTAAGTAGAACACTTGTCAAGGGAAGAATATAATACATAGTGTATCTGCGGTAGAGCAGGCCTGTTCATCTTGGGTAGAACGCACATTCAAAGTTAAATAGCACTACTGATGGTGGACTATAAACGTGCCTATAGTGCGGAACGTATCCAGAGTAGTAACAGCCTACATAAATATATAGGTTAGGATATGTATCGAATGTAAGATATACGTGCCTGTAGTGTGGAATGTATCTAGAATAGTAACAGCCTACATAAATATATAGGTTAGGATATGTATCGAATGTAAGATATACGTGCCTGTAGTGCGGAATGTATCTAGAATAGTAACAGCCTACATAAATATATAGGTTAGGATATGTATCGAATGTAAGATATACGTGCCTGTAGTGTGGAATGTATCTAGAATAGTAACAGCCTACATAAATATATAGGTTAGGATATGTATCGAATGTAAGATATACGTGCCTGTAGTGTGGAATGTATCTAGAATAGTAACAGCCTACATAAATATATAGGTTAGGATTTGTATCGAATATAAGATATACGTGCCTGTAGTGTGGAATGTATCTAGAATAGTAACAGCCTACATAAATATATAGGTTAGGATATGTATCGAATATAAGATATACGTGCCTGTAGTGTGGAATGTATCTAGAATATAACAGCCTACATAAATATATAGGTTAGGATATGTATCGAATGTAAGATATACGTGCCTGTAGTGTGGAATGTATCTAGATAGTAGTAACAGCCTACATAAATATATAGGTTAGGATATGTATCGAATGTAAGATATACGTGCCTGTAGTGTGGAATGTATCTAGAATAGTAACAGCCTACATAAATATATAGGTTAGGATATGTATCGAATGTAAGATATACGTGCCTGTAGTGAGATATACGTGCCTGTGGCGCAGAACGTATCCAGAATAGTAACGGCCTACATAAATATATAGGTTAGGATATGTATCGAATGTAAGATATACGTGCCTGTAGTGCGGAACGTATCTAGAATAGTAACAGCCTACATAAATATATAGGTTAGGATATGTATCGAATGTAAGATATACGTGCCTGTAGTGCGGAACGTATCTAGAATAGTAACAGCCTACATAAATATATAGGTTAGGATATGTATCGAATGTAAGATATACGTGCCTGTAGTGCGGAAACGTATCTAGAATAGTAACAGCCTACATAAATATATAGGTGAGGATATGTATCGAATGTAAGATATACGTGCCTGTAGTGCGGAATAGTATCTAGAATAGTAACAGCCTACATAAATATATAGGTGAGGATATGTATCGAATGTAAGATATACGTGCCTGTAGTGCGGAACGTATCTAGAATAGTAACAGCCTACATAAATATATAGGTGAGGATATGTATCGAATGTAAGATATACGTGCCTGTAGTGCGGAACGTATCTAGAATAGTAACAGCCTACATAAATATATAGGTGAGGATATGTATCGAATGTAAGATATACGTGCCTGTAGTGCGGAACGTATCTAGAATAGTAACAGCCTACATAAATATATAGGTGAGGATATGTATCGAATGTAAGATATACGTGCCTGTAGTGCGGAACGTATCTAGAATAGTAACAGCCTACATAAATATATAGGTGAGGATATAATGTAAGATATAGGATGCCTGTGCGGATATCTAGAATAGTAACAGCCTACATAAATATAGGTGAGGATGTATGTAAGATATACGTGCCTGTAGTGCGGAACGTATCTAGAATAGTAACAGCCTACATAAATATATAGGTGAGGATATTTATCGAATGTAAGATATACGATATATCTAGAATGTAAGATATACGTGCCTGTAGTGCGGAACGTATCTAGAATAGTAACAGCCTACATAAAATATATTAGGATATGTATCGAGGATATGTATCGAAGTAAGATATACGTGCCTGTAGTGCGGAAACGTATCTAGAATAGTAACAGCCTACATAAATATATAGGTTAGGATATGTATCGAGTAAGATATACGTGCCTGTGTGCCGGAAGAATAGTATAAATATATAGGTTAGGATATGTATCGAATGTAAGATATACGTGCCTGTAGTGCGGAACGTATCTAGAATAGTAACAGCCTACATAAATATATAGGTTAGGATATGTATATGTAAGATCGAATGTAAGATATACGTGCCTGTAGTGCGGAACGTATCTAGAATAGTAACAGCCTACATAAATATATAGGTTAGGATATGTATCGAATGTAAGATATACGTGCCTGTATACGTGCCTGTAGTGCGGAACGTATCTAGAATAGTAACAGCCTACATAAATATATAGGTTAGGATATGTATCGAATGTAAGATATACGTATACGTGCCTGTAGTGTGGATGTATCTAGAATAGTAACAGCCTACATAAATATATAGGTTAGGATATGTATCGAATGTAAGATATACGTGCCTGTAGTGCGGAACGTATCTAGAATAGTAACAGCCTACATAAATATATAGGTTAGGATATGTATCGAATGTAAGATATACGTGCCTGTAGTGCGGAACGTATCTAGAATAGTAACAGCCTACATAAATATATATTAAATATATAGGTGTAGGATATGTATCGAATGTAGATATATAAGATATACGTGCCTGTAGTGCGGAATGTATCTAGAATAGTAACAGCCTACATAAATATATAGGTTAGGATATGTATCGAATGTAAGATATACGTGCCTGTAGTGCGGAAACGTATCTAGAATAGTAACAGCCTACATAAATATATAGGTTAGGATATGTATCGAATGTAAGATATACGTGCCTGTAGTGCGGAATGTATCTAGAATAGTAACAGCCTACATAAATATATAGGTTAGGATATGTATCGAATGTAAGATATACGTGCCTGTATCTAGAATAGTAACAGCCTACATAAATATATAGTAGGATATGTATCGAATGTAAGTACGTGCCTGTAGTGCGGAATGTATCTAGAATAGAATAGTAACAGCCTACATAAATATATAGGTTAGGATATGTATCGAATGTATCGAATGTAAGATATACGTGCCTGTAGTGCGGAACGTATCGGAACGTATCTAGAATAGTAACAGCCTACATAAATATATAGGTTAGGATATGTATCGAATGTAAGATATACGTGCCTGTAGTGCGGAATGTATCTAGAATAGTAACAGCCTACATAAATATATAGGTTAGGATATGTATCGAATGTAAGATATACGTGCCTGTAGTGCGGAACGTATCTAGAATAGTAACAGCCTACATAAAGGATATGTATCGAATATAGGTTAGGATATGTATCGAATGTAAGAAGATATATCGTGCCTACGTGCCTGTGTGCGCGGAATGTGGCGTATCTAGAATAGTAACAGCCTACATAAATATATAGGTTAGGATATGTATCGAATGTAAGATATACGTGCCTGTAGTGCGGAACGTATCTAGAATAGTAACAGCCTACATAAATATATAGGTTAGGATATGTATCGAATGTAAGATATACGTGCCTGTAGTGTAAATAGTATACATAAATATATAGGTATATGTATCGAATGTAAGATATACGTAACTGTAGTGCGGAAACGTAGTAACTAAATATATAGTAACAGGATATGTATCGAATGTAAGATATATAGGTTAGGTGAGATATACGTGCCTGTGGCGCGGAATGTATCTAGAATAGTAACAGCCTACATAAATATATATAGGATATGTATCGAATGTAAGATATACGTGCCTGTAGTGCGGAATGTATCTAGAATAGTAACAGCCTACATAAATATATAGGTTAGGATATGTATCGAATGTAGATATACGTGCCTGTAGTGCGGAATGTATCTAGAATAGTAACAGCCTACATAAATATATAGGTTAGGATATGTATCGAATGTAAGATATACGTGCCTGTAGTGCGGAACGTATCTAGAATAGTAACAGCCTACATAAATATATAGGTTAGGATATTTATCGAATGTAGGATATGTATCTAGAATAGTAACAGAATGTAGGTTAGATATACGTGCCTGTAGTGCCTGTAGTGCGGAATGTATCTAGAATAGTAACAGCCTACATAAATATATAGGTTAGGATATGTATCGAATGTAAGATATACGTGCCTGTAGTGCGGAAACGTATCTAGAATAGTAACAGCCTACATACAATATATAGGTTAGGATATGTATCGAATGTAAGATATACGTGCCTGTAGTGCGGAACGTATCTAGAATAGTAACAGCCTACATAAATATATAGGTTAGGATATGTATCGAATGTAAGATATACGTGCCTGTAGTGCGGAACGTATCTAGAATAGTAACAGCCTACATAATATATAGGTTAGGATATGTATCGAATGTAAGATATACGTGCCTGTAGTGCGGAACGTATCTAGAATAGTAACAGCCTACATAAACGGTTAGGATATGTATCGAAGAAGATACGGGCCTAAGTGCGGAACGTATCAGAATAGTAATATACATAAATTAGGGTAGGATATGTATCGAATGTAAATGTAATATACGTGCCTGTAGTGCGGAACGTATCTAGAATAGTAACAGCCTACATAAATATATAGGTTAGGATATGTATCGAATGTAAGATATACGTGCCTGTAGTGCGGAATGTATCTATATACAGCCTGTAAATGCGGTTAGGATATGTATCGAGAATATATAACAGTGCGGAACGTACTAGAAATATATAGCCTTAAATATATAGGTTAGGTTAGGATATGTATCGAATGTAAGATACGTACCTGATAGGAGGTCTGATCCGAGACAGAACACGCATCGAAGGTAGATTACGACCATAATTAAGTTAAGATCAAAATTACTATGTCGCTAAACGGAAGAAGTAAAATTACAAATTAATCACAACGCGCTTCGACCTCTTTGGTGTTCCTCAGGCATGACAAAGACAACATTGAAGACAAT
Organism: Conus betulinus; assembly: GCA_016801955.1. NCBI lineage: Eukaryota > Metazoa > Mollusca > Gastropoda > Neogastropoda > Conidae > Conus > Conus betulinus. The sequence goes on from JADBJO010006914.1 coordinate 168,435, forward strand.
GAAAACAAAGGACGAAGAGATAGTGACTCATCTCCTCAAACTGGGTGCACAATGACTGTTCGTCCTTTGTTGGCATTGTCTTCAGTGTTGTTTGTCTTGCCTGAAGAAGACCAAAGACGTCGAAACGCGTCGTGATTGTCTTGTAATTTGGTTTGTTTCGTACGTTCAGTAATTGTTCTGTTAAGTTTGTTTCGGTTTCTGCCTACAGCCTTTCCTTACTTTGAAACGTACATAACTAAGGTTGAAATAATATTTGGAATGGAATTCATACATTATACATCTAGTGCACAAAATGTGCATGAAGTGAAAATGTGTACGGATTTAGAGTAGAATACCTACCTACACTGGCAGATAAAATTCCATTGAAGAAAATGTGTACGGATTTAGAGTAAAACACCTACCTACACTGGCAGATAAAATTCCATTGAAGAAAATGTATACGGATTTAGAGTAGAATACCTACCTACACTGGCAGATAAAATTCCATTGAAGAAAATGTGTACGGATTTAGAGTAAAACACCTACCTACATTGGCATATTAAATACCATTGAAGAATTCTTAGTTCGGATAGAATCCATATAATGTAGTAGTATACATTTGTAAAATGAATAAGTAGCTTGGATAGAAAACGTGGATCTGCTAAGGAAGAGCACATAGCTTGAGTTGGGAACGTATCTAGCTGGAGGAGGAGGTAAAGGAATAAAACGTATCTTAGGTAGTATACTTTCATTCATTTCATTATGCTCATCGCTGCCGGTGGAGCATAGGCCATCGACGACCCTTCGCCATCGCACTCTGTTCTGGGCTGTTCTGGTCATTCCAGTCCAGTTGGTCCCTTGTTGTTTCAACTCCGCCTCAGTGTCTCGCCTCCAGCTGTAGCGAGTCGGCCTCTCTTCCTTTTTCCCTGCGGGTTCCAGGTCAGGGCTTGGCGTGTGGTGCTGGACGCTGGCTTCCTGAGGGTGTGTCCGATCCAGCCCCACTTCCTTCGCAGTATCAATGCTCGGCCGCTGGTTCCTGTCCCGCACGCTCCCACAGATCTTCTAAACTTTACTGGGGATAAAATACATACCTGAACGCAGACATGTTTCTGGATTTTTTAGGTTTGAGGGCCACGTAGTTCAATTGCTCTTGAGAGTTTGAATCCACCAGTGTTTGGTCTTCGCTCGACAAACTGCTTGTGAATATTTTCAGTTTTTGATCGGGAAGCTTCCTGGTCTAGTTCTGTTGGTATTAAAAAAAATCACATCCGTAGACAAGATTGTGTTGGATCTCTCTGTCCGCTTGTTTCCGTATCGTTCTGCTTGCGTGTCTATTGGCCTGTTTGTCAGTCTGTCGACAAATCAACTCCAAAACAGGTAGGCGGATATTCGTCTGAGTTGAGAATGTTTTCTGCGGAAATAAGTTTTACCTCGATAAAATTTTCAGGTGACTAACGTACAAACCTGCCGCAGGATTAAAGGGGAAAAAAAAAAAAACACGAAAACAAACAAGACGTGTTGGATACTGTTATATCATATTCAGTGGTGTAGGAAATGTATGCGCGCAAGGCGTTGCCTCGTTATTAG
>JADBJO010006914.1:180000-187500 GCA_016801955.1 Conus betulinus
TAATTGAGCGGTTGTGCATTTGAGAGAACGTTTTTCATCTGTCTGATGGCCTCTACGAACACATCGTGTCCTTTGGTTTTGATTGTGTGTTGGAATGTATTTGTATTCTGCGAACCTATCGAGCTTCAACACCAATCACGTGACTCCAAGCCTGCTCTACCCATTGTTGACTCGATGGAGACAATAAAAGAAACACCCATCCCCGCAACAAAATTCCTAAAAAGAAAGAAAGAGAAAGGAAGAAGATGTATAGAATAACAGTTCAGTAGGCTTTTTTCATCTTCACAAACTGTGTTTGAAATCTCATACTAGTTCTGTTGAAAAAACATCCTAGATTGTATCCTCACCTCCTATCCCTACTCATCTCCAATCCACTCTCCTCCCATCTCCTCCTCCTACCTCCCCCCTCCCTCTCTCTCTCTCTCTCTCTCTCTCTCTCTTCTTTCTCTCGTACACACCTGTCCTGCAGAATTCATTGTTAATAGGGGTAATGGGCCTATTATTGATAATATTGAATCCGTATCCGTCTCCGTCTCCTCTCCTCTCCCTCTCTCCACTCTCTCTATCTTCCCTCTCTCTCGTCTCTCTCTCCAATCTCTCTCTCTTACCAACACCTGTCTGCAGGATTCATGTAATAGGGGTAATGTCCTATTATGAATAAAATATCCGTCCTACCCTTCCTCTTCTCCGCCTCCCCCTTCGTCTCTTCTCTCTCTCCTCTTCTCTACAATATTCCGTCTCCTTCTCTCCCGGTCTTTCTCTCCGTCTCCTTCTCTAATCCGTCTCCTCTCCCCCCGTCTCTTCCTCCTTCATCCTCAATTCCAATGATCCGTCTTCTTCTTCCGTCTCTTTCCGTCTCTTCTCTTCTTCTTCCGCCTCTCTCTCCTCTCTCTCCGCCTCTCTCTCCCTCCCCTGCATCCTCCGCTCTCTCTCCTCCTTCTCCTCAACAATCTCTCCCTCTCCCTCTCTTCCCCCCTCTCACCCTCCTCCGCTCCCGTCCTCTCCTCCTCCCTCCTCACCTCTTCGCTCGTTCGGGATCTCTCGACTCATCTCATCTCTCCTCTCTCTCCTCTCCCCAAGCCTCTCTCCTCTCTCCTCCTCTCTTACCTCTCTCGGCTCTCCCTCTCGCTCCTCTCCTCCTCCTTCTCTCTCTTCCTCTGCCTACCTCAAATCCCTCCGTCTCCCTCCCCCTCTCTCTCGCTCGATCCGCTCTCTCCTCGCTCACCCTCTCTCTCCTCTCTCCTCTCCGTCTCTTCTCTCTCTCTCTTCGCCTCCACCCCTCCGTCTCACTCTCGTGGGGGGCTCGGTGCTCTCGCCTCGTTTCTGGGTGTCGCTCTCTGCCCTCTCCCCCTCTCCTCTCTCTCTCTCGCTCCCTTCTCTCTCTCTCCTCCTCTCCCCTCTCATCTTCCTGCTCTTCTCTCTCTCTCTCATCCGTCATCTCTCTCTCGCTCTCTCCACACTTCTCGCTCCTCCTCTCTCTCCCCTCTCTCAGTCCGCTCTCTCTTCTCCCCCTCCCCTCTCTCCACATCCGCCCCATCCCCTCTCCTTCTCTCCTCTTCTCTCTCTCTCCATCCCCCTCTCTCCCTCACTCTCCATCCCCCTGTCCCCTCTCTCCTCCTCCCTCCCCTCTCTCTCTCTCATCTCCATCCTCCTCGTCCTCGACTCTCTCTCCTCACACCTCTCATCTCTCATCTCTCTCAGCCTCTCTCGGCTCTCCTCTCTCCCTCTCTCTCTCTCTCGCTCCTCGCCCTCTCCTCCGCCCTCTCCTCTCCTCTCTATCGTCTCTCTCTCCCCCCCGCACTCTCCATCTCTCATCCTCTCTCCCCTCCTACCCCGCTCGTCTATCTTCTCTCGCTCCTCTCTCTCTCAGATCTCCTCATCTGCTCTCCTCTCACTCCTCTCCCCTCCTCCTCCTCTCTCGCTCCCTCTTTCCCTCTCTCCCACCATCTCTCCTCTCTCGCCGTCCCCTCTCCTCCTCTCCACCTTCTCCCTCTCTCCTCTCTCACCCATCTCTCCTCTCTCTCTGCTCTCGCAACACTCATCCTCACTCTTCTCTCTCTCCTCTCTGACCTGATTCGGTAACGTGTTGGTTGAATCAAGGCGTTTATGCGACCGGCGGCGCTTTTTCCTCAGGTCTTTGGTCCTAATTTTGTGCAGGTGACAGGAATGGAATTTCCATATGGATAGAACAGTGAAAGAGTTATCTTTTCCTGTCAGGTTTTTCTTTTGCGCCGACTCTCTGATGTTTTAAAACATTCTCAGCTAAATTCGGCCAGGCACTTACAAGTTTAATTTGAAAGGACGCTACATTCAGTCAATATCAGTTCAGGCATACTTCAGTTCAATGCCTGGTATTTCGAATAAATTGCGCGGCATTATAACCGTCATTACTGTTTATAGCGACAATAGATTAATAAGTGTCCACTTTGCAGAAAGAGATACGGAAAATGGATGTTGAGTTGGTGCTGTGTGTCCCCCTGTCTTGCACAGATTCGGAAGAGCAGTGTATACCGTTCAAGTGTTACTATCACATTCCGCAAGTCAGTTTAGAATGGCAACTTTTTTTTTTCCTGGCATGTACTCCATGGCAAACTGTTACAATACTTTTTTGTCAGTTTGTTCAGATCCAAAGCGTTTTTTCAAGTTGCGACTCATTTATTTTGCAAACAAGTTGTGTTCTGATTAGTCGTATTTAGTGTATGTTTGCGCGCAGTTGCTCATCAGATGCTAACATGACTGCTAATTCACATTCATCCCCCCTATCACGAAGGGCTATGGCGGTACAACGTGATAAATTAGCTTGAAATCTTTCTTGTGGTGCCTTGCCTGTTCTGGTCTTCTCTGCTGTCTGTCCTTCTGTCTGCGGTCCTTCTGTCTCTCGTCCTCTCTCGCTCTTCTCTCTCCTGCTGCAAGTTGGGAGCTAACATTTTTAATTAGATTACATCCGTCAAGTCGTATTTTTAAGACAATTATGTATGTGTGTAGAATGAATGCTTTTTGAACAACTTTGTTTCGTATATCCAATGCACACGTCTGTGAGTTTTCAAAGTTTGCATCATTTATGTGCATGTACCTGTCTGTCTGTCCCTTTCTGTCCTTTTCTGTAATTTCTTCGTCTGTCTGTCTGCCTCTCCTCTGTCTCACACTCACACTCACTTTGCCTCGCACTTCTGCCTCTCTCTCTCTTTCTCTTTCTCTCACGCTTTCTCCCTCTCCTTCTCTCCACCATCCCCCCCCCTCTCCTCTCTCCTCCCCCCTTTCTGCTCTTTTCTCTCCCCCCCCCCCCTCCTCTCCTTCTCTTCTCTCCCACCCCCCCTCTCCCCCCCCCCCCCCTCTCTCCCCCCCCCCCCCCCTTCTCTCCCGCCCTCTCTCTCTCCCCCCCCCCCCCCCCCCCCCCTTTCGTCTTCCTCCCTCCCCCCTTTCCCCCCCTCCCCCCCCCCACCCCCCCCCCCCCCTCTTCTTCCTCCTCTCCTCCTCCTCACTCTCCCTCCCCCCAATATTCCCCCCCCCTCCCCTCCCCCTAATTATCTTCTTTCTCCTCTCCTCCCCCCCCACGTACGCTTCTCTCAACATGAGTTCTCTGTCATCCCCATCCCCCCCCGTTCGTCCAGTATCATCGTATAATCCTCGTCAAACCAATGACCCTCCCGCCCGCCCCCCCCCGCCCCCCTCCCCCCCTATGATCTCGTACTCCCCACTCGTCGTTTCCCCCGCCTCTTCCTCTCTCGAAAGTGTTCCCCCCCCCTCGCTGTGTCCGTTCCTCTCCCCCTCCCCCCCCCCCTCTCCCCCACCCCCCCCCCCCCCCCCCCCCCCCCAGGAACGGTCACGTCCCATGCGGACGTCGGTCTTCTGACGCTGTCCCGCCTTCCCCCCCCCGTTTGTGTGTGTGTGTGGTGTGTGTGTGTTTGATGATCAAAGTATTTCGTGCTTCATAACGTGTAGACAGTCTCTGTGTGTGTGTGTGTGTGGTGTGACTTCATACACGTGTAGACAGAGTCCAGCACTAGATGAGGGGGACAGATGTTACAAATCACGTTTATTGACAGCTGTCCTTCCCTGTCATCCACAGTGCTTTGATGCAGTATGGCGTGTTACACTGTTTGCTACAGTATGGCGTGTTACAGTCTTTGCTACAGTATGGCTTGTTACAGTCTTTGCTACAGTATGGCGTGTTACAGTGTTTGCTACAGTATGGCGTGTTACAGTGTTTGCTATAGCCTGCCATACTGCATTGTCATGTTTTGTGTGTTCATGGTGTTTCTTGTGCACAGTCTCGTGTTTCAAGGCACTGCATTTTCTTGTAATTGTTACGTTGCGTGCCATTGTACAGTAACGTCTGTCGTGTTATATTGTGTTTATTGTGTGTAGTATTGTCTTGTTGTCGAATTATATTTGCATTGTTTTCACTCTGTTGGTCTTTTGTAGCTTTATTTTTTCTTACATTGTTTTTTTTGTATGAAATACATCGTACTTATTGCGGTGTGTACATTAATTTTTGTTGTGTTGCTCAGTGTTGTATTTAATGTGCTGTGTTACTGCTGTTTTAGTTTGTGTAGTTGTGTGTCATGTGTTGTGGGTCGTATTGTATTATCTTACGTGAAAATGTATGGCATGGTGTTGGAAGGTTACTTGTGTTGTATTTTAGCTTTTCACTGTATTGTACTTATACCGTATTGAATTTGTTACTTGTGTTGTATTTTTAGCTTTTCACTGTATTGTACTTATACCGCATTGAATTTGTCACATTGTGTTTGGCTACATTTTGTAATATACTATTTTTGTTTTGGTGAGATTTTATGTCACGTTTCTAAAGTAGACAACCATATATGTAATAATATATTGTGAAGTGCCGCTTCTTATTATCGTGTGGTGCTGAATGAACTGTAGGTCTGTTAAAATAAAATCATATAACTCTCTCTCTCTCTTTCATGGAGCCACCTATCTCCTGTTTTTCTCCGTGTGTGAGGTGTGAGGTTGAAAAGAGAGAGAGAGAGAGAGAGAAGGGGGGGGGGGAGAGAGAGAGAGAGAGAGAGAGAGAGAGAGAGCGAGAAAGAGAGAGAGGGAGGAGGAGGAAAGTAATTATTCTTTGATGTTATGTCCTGCTGGTGTGGTGGTGCCAGGTCGTTTGATCATCAGCCAGGATTCCATGAATTTTCGATAGGTCATGCTGACTTGACTCTGCCAGACAGCAGCAAACAACTTTGGCGTGATAGTATGTGTGCATGGGGCTGTTAAAATGCACTCCTATAGGGTTTTTGCACTGAAGTTTCATGGATCTGAGATCTACAGTGAAACGGTGGTTTGAGTGAGCCATAGGTTTCTCCAATGTACAGTTTGTTGCAAAGTGTGCAGGGTATGGTGTAGGCCAAGCTGGATGACGTCTAGTTTTCTATGTGCTAGTGTTTTAAATTCTGTTGAATACCATTGCTGGTGTCAGGGTTTTCGGATGATCTGTTTGATGCGAGTTCTGAAATTTGACATCCTTTTTGACGAATGATTCTAATAGTCTGCTGACGGCTGTTGATATCAGATGTATGGGCTTTTGATGTTCTTGTGTCTATGAATCTATTGACTGCTGTTGCTAGCAGATTTCAAGGATTTTGCAATGTGTACGTTTCTGTACAAGATTTTTCGTTCTGAAATTCAGTAGGCTGTCCTCATAGAGAGCATTTGTCGCCACAGTAAGACAACACCCTTTTTTCACGTGTTAATGCTTCCGACTGGCAGTGAAAAAATGGACTATAACGCATATATAATAATCTTGCACCCACTTTGACAATTTGCAACTAACCCTCACCCCCCCCCCCCCCCCCCCCCCCCCAAAAAAAAAAAAAAAAAAAAAAAAACAGGCAAGAAGCACACTTACACACACACACACACACACACACACACACACACACACACACACACACACACATGCACACACGCACGCACGCTTGCTCGCACGCACGCATATATGCATATATGCGCGAACACACACACACACACACACACACACACACACACACACACACACACACACACACACACAACATACCACTACGTATATCACAGGCACAACCTCAGTGTAGTAGAAGAGATCACACGGTATGACCAGGTCCTAGCATTGTGTGAATGATCGGAAGACGAAATGCGTTTTGAATATAAATGAATTTTGAACTTGGATTCAAAAGTGGTCACAGACGGATCATGACGGACAGAGGATGGAAGCTCATTCCACAGAGCAGGTCCACGACAAAAGAAAGCATGCAGACGTACTTTTTTCCCCTTTAAAGACGACGTTTTGATTAGATCAGTGAAAGATGCTTGTACTAGGTTAAGAAAGGAGGGAAGCTGACAGGACGCACAGACGAACAAGCTCACGCAAATACTCGACTTCTTCTTCTGCGTACGCAGCTGATACTCCTGGACAGACAAGTATTAATCCCATCTACCCAACAAAGGCAGTGGAGTTTTGTGTGTATGACCGTTTTTATCCCGCCATTAAGGCAGCCATACTCCATACCAACGGCCAAACTGGCCTTCTCTCCCGAAAGTTGTGTGATGGGATTTTACGTGTGTGCAAGATGTTACGCATGCGTTCACACACTTAACCTCGGTTTATGGTCTCATTCGAAGGACTGTATGGGAAATGGGGTCAGAACTAATGTTAACTCCGAGGGGAAAAATCCCCTGTAGCGAAACGGCCCATCGAAGATTCGAACCCGCAAGCCTTGGATTACGGGTCCGGCGCTCTACCAACTGAGCTATCCCGGCCCCTTCACGCGAATACGATGGCACAGTGCCCGTTACGACAGTGCAGAAACACAGGCACAATTTGTATTCAATCGCCAGTGCAGAAACACAGGCACAATTTGTATTCAATCGCCAGTGCAGAAACACAGGCACAATTTGTATTCAATCGCCAGTGCAGAAAAACACAGGCACAATTTTGTATTCAATCGCCAGTGCAGAAACACAGGCACAATTTGTATTCAATCGCCAGTGCAGAAAACACAGGCACAATTTGTATTCAATCGCCAGAAACACGAAACCAGCGCAGTTCGGAGACCACATCACTTCCATTGTGTTTCCTTAAAGTAAGCACAAATCACAGAATGTATTCCGTATAAAATCACTGCTCAATATTATCAAACAAACAAGATGCGAAGCATAGTGACGTACTCCCAGTTTACCTCGAATACGCGTGCACATGTCAAGAGCATGTTTACTGTGAAAATGCCCATGATCTACCAGTCACTTATTAGATCTAAAGCTATTTAGAAATCCGTCAAATACAGTACGTTCATAGATATTTGTGAAATTAAAAAAAAAAAAACCCGTCAGAATCAAATATGCGTCATAATGTATTTCGTCACTGAGATAAACTACCACTTCTGAAAGTGTGCATGCGGTTTAACTCTCTCTCTCTCTCTCTCTCTCTCTCTCTCTCTCTCTCTCTCTCTCTCTCTCTCTCTGTGTTAGTAACGGCTATTCTGGTAAAATAAAACATCGGGCATC
>JADBJO010006914.1:192500-195000 GCA_016801955.1 Conus betulinus
TGTTGCCTGCGTGCTTGTGTGTGTGTGTGTGGGGGGGGGGGGGGGGGGGGGGGGGGGGGGGGGGGGGGGGTGTGTAGGCATACGTGCATGTGTTTCTGTGTGTTTGTGCACGCGCGCGTGTTTTGTTTGCATAGGCATGTGTGTGTCAGGAGGACTGCGTGCGCACTCCTGTGTGTATTATTGATCCAAGTCGACAACATTGTCCTCGCGTACCCGCACATGTTGGAGAGGTCTCACAAATGAACTGCGAGGGACGAGGGAAGGTGCGGATTAGGGATGGTACGGTGGGTCGGGGGTTAGGAGGAAGAGGGAAGATGTGGTGGTGCAGGGGAGAGGGGAGATGTGTGGCGGTTGAGGAGGGTACGGTGGTTGAAATTAACCGGTAAACAGGTTTTTTCAGGTGTTTTGTTTCAGATAAGCAGCTTGCGTTGTGTGATTGTCAATAACTGTACAAAAGCAAACGTCAGTCAGTTCGAGTCTGTGCTCATACGTTACAAACCTTTAGTTGTAGGACCTGTCCCACTGCTACCCCCACCACTACCCCTACTCTCTCTCTCTCTCTCTCTCTCTCTCTCTCTCTCTCTCCTCTCTCTGTGTTTGTGTGTGTGTGTGTGTGTGTGTGTGTGTGTGTGTGTGTGTGTGTGTTAGTGTGCGACTCCATAGACTAAAGTCACTCAGGCCTGTTCTAGTAAGGAACTCAGCTAGAAGTAAACTGCGTGTATCAGATGCATACACCTTAACATATATGCAGGATTACGTATCTTGCCAAACTTACACACCGTTTTAATTGAACATGTGGAGTAAAGCAGGGCGGCGCATGCGGTCCTGTATTATTTCTCTCTTTTTTTTATTAATGAACTAATTATGGATGTCGTGGTCCTATCTTTCTCGTTGATGCCTTTCAACTGTACATTCTGTTGCGGGCAGATTGTGTTATCTTGCTAAAAGAATCTGATTTTGGATTGTTCTTGAATTACAGATCCAACGGAATAATTTGCAAAAGGCTGCTGCATCACTTCAGTTGAAAATTAATATTAATAAGATTTGTATCGTCGTATTTCGTCAAGGTGGTTAGATAGCTGCCAGGAATGTATTATATGATTACAGTATCACTGGTATTGATACTAATACTGCGTCCGGTGTTTGTGCAGTGTCTGGCCCTACTGACGATAATGCAGAATGTAGTGTGTTTGTGCAGTGTCTGGCCCTACTGACGATAATGCAGAATGTAGTGTTTGTGCAGTGTCTGGCCCTACTGACGATAATGCACAATGTAGTGTTTGTGCAGTGTCTGGCCCTACTGACGATAATGCAGAATGTAGTGTTTGTCCAGTGTCTGGCCCTGTGAACAACAATGTTGGATGCAGTGTTTGTGCAGCCAGGCCTTACTGACGATAGTACCACATGCAGTCTTTGTGCAGCCAGGCCTTACTGACGATAGTACCACATGCAGTGTTTGTGCAGCCAGGCCTTACTGACGATAGTACCACATGCAGTCTTTGTGCAGCCAGGCCTTACTGACGATAGTACCACATGCAGTGTTTGTGCAGCCAGGCCTTACTGACGATAGTACCACATGCAGTCTTTGTGCAGCCAGGCCTTACTGACGATAGTACCACATGCAGTGTTTGTGCAGCCAGGCCTTACTGACGATAGTACCACATGCAGTGTTTGTGCAGCCAGGCCTTACTGACGATAGTACCACATGCAGTGTTTGTGCAGCCAGGCCTTACTGACGATAGTACCACATGCAGTCTTTTGTGCAGCCAGGCCTTACTGACGATAGTACCACATGCAGTGTTTGTGCAGCCAGGCCTTACTGACGATAGTACCACATGCAGTCTTTGTGCAGCCAGGCCTTACTGACGATGGTACCACATGCAGTCTTTGTGCATTGTCTGCCCTATTTATGATGATAATACTTGCAGCCTTTGTGCAGAGTTTGACCGTATTGACAATAAAGCTTCACGAATCGTTCGCGCAGTGCCTTCTCCTGTTGACGTTAGCACCACAGTGTGTGTGTGTGTGTGTGTGTGTGTGTGTGTGTGTGTGTGTGTGTGTGTGTGTCTGACCCTACATCCGACAGTACTATATCCAGTGTTCCTGTAGTATCTGACCCCAAAAGACAACAATACTGTATGCATGCAGTCGCTTTGCAGCGTTCTGCTGAAGCACTTGCAGACAGCAACCTTCCGCCGCTCGAAGTCATTCGTCACCATCTGGTCACCAGCCTGTGCAGTCATAAAAGGCGGGGGGGGGGGGGGGGGGGGGGGGGGTCTATGTATTGACACATTTGGGGCCTGGGGTGGTGGTGGAGGGGTGGGGTGTGGGTGGTTAATGATAATGGTGTGGTGGTGATGGAGATGGTGGTGGTGGTTTTTTGCAGCAGTGATTGTGCTAGCGTCAGTGGCAGCTGTAGCAGTCGTAAGAACTGTACCAGTAACAACATTTGCAACTGTGATGGCAGCAGCAGCAACAACAAAGATAAAGCAGCAGCAGT
>JADBJO010006914.1:202500-203829 GCA_016801955.1 Conus betulinus
TGACTATTGTTAGCGAGTATCAGCTGTTTGAACTTTCAAAAGACAAATGAACTCTCAGGGTATTAGAGAGGACTGATTCAGATCAGTTACGTATCACTGGCCTCTTCGGGTGAATGCTTTTCTTTTTTTTTTTCTTTCCTGTAATACAGTATCGAAAAGAACCCACATCTTCGCTATAAAAACGTACATTGTGCTGCTCAGACAGAATATTGTTCACATCAATTGATGAAGAGCTGTAGCTAATTAAGTGGACTGTCATTGCCATGGTCTCTTTCTGTCTCTCTCTCTGTCTCTCTGTCTCTGTCTCTGTCTCTCTGTCTCTGTCTCTCTCTCTCTCTCTCTCTCTCTCTCTCTCTCTCTTCCAAACTGAAACTCGAACGCCATGTCACGCTGTGTATCGATCTTCCTGAATGATGACGGTTGAAATGACAGTAAAATAATGTGCCTATACTTTCATATGGCATGCTTATAAAGAGATCCAGTGACGTTATGCACCTCTTTGTGCGGGCAGGGGACAGACGACGAGGTCGTTGAAGATGAACGTGGGGATTCAAACCCTGGGAGACCATCAAGGAATGGTATAACAGTACCATGGCTCAGGCAGGTGAGTCCCATCTTTCTGTTGTCGTCCTTTATTGGATTCTTTCTTTGATCTCTTTCCCTATTTCTTCTTTCGTTTCTTCTTTTTTTTTCTTGCTTTTTTAAATGTCTTCTTCTTCTGATTTTTTCTTCTTGTTCGCCATGTACTTGTTGCTGCTGTTGTTGTTGTTGGTTGTTGTTGTTGTGTTGGTGTGTTGTTGTTGTTGTTCTTCTTCTTCTTCTTCTTCTTCTTCTTCTTCTTTCTTCTTCGTCTTCTTCTTCTTTCCACCTCTCTTCTTCTTTCGATGCTTTATTTGATTTTATCAATGTTTCTTCCTTTTCATTCCTAATTTCTTCCTGTCTCTTCCTTTTTTTATCCTCCTTCCTGTGTTTCTATCCGTCTTTATTCCTGTTTTTTCTTTCTTCTTTCATGAGTTTCTTCATTCGTTCGTTTTTTTTTTCTGTTTTTTTTTTTTTTCTTTTTTTATTTCTTTCTGATCTGTTGTATCCTTTAGGAGATGCTACTACCTGATATCTTCAGTCCTCCACCACTAGCTCACAACATATAGCCTACTTCACACGCATACACACGCGTGGGCGCTGTTAAGTCTGTCCAACGACAGTGCCCACGTACCTGAACTTCGAATATACCGCCGAAGTAGACACAAATTTGCCCATGGAGGACGGAGGAGAAGGGGAAAAATCAAAACTTAAGCCACCACGAGAGCAAAACCTTCAAAAAAAAAAAAC
>JADBJO010006915.1:0-27500 GCA_016801955.1 Conus betulinus
CAAAACGACACCCCCTTCTCTCCCTTCCACATACTTGTCAGGAGGGACGACCAACCGCAGGGGACAATGATAAGGACCCGAGCACGTGCATTCAGCCGGCTTGGGGAGATTAGATTAAAAAAAAAAAAGAACAAACGCGAAAAAAAAGAGGAGGAAAGAAGAAGAAAGCAAAACCCTGTTAAGTTACAAGGAAGAGGACCGTGTGAAGGTGCCCCGAGAGAGAAGAAACAGGTGGACAAAGACTCCAGGGATGGACTTTTATGAAGCCCCCTACTGTTTGATAAGCGTTCCCTCCCTTCCCCTCGACCCCCGCAGAAAAACGTTATCCTGCCCCCCCTAACGACCCCCCCATCCGAGTGTAATATTGTTTCTTTGAAAACGTTGTAAGAACAGGTTTTGTGAGAGAAAGTAGTCTTCACGTGTTTTGGCGATGATACTGTGTATGAAGTTGTTTTTCGGTTTCCAGGGTTTCCTTGAGGGGAAAAAAAAAAAAAAAAAAACAATTGTTATGTAAAGGACCATGCTAGCTGATTTCCCGGTGATAAGCAATCATTATCCGTCAAGAAGGCAGCGGTGAAAAGCAGATCAGTTTGCTACCACAGTATATCCCAAGGAAAACAGTAAAAATCCGCCACTTCTGAACATTACCGAGGACATGTACTGGTTTACAAATATGCTATGATTTGATTATGTTACCTTTGTAGTTACATTGTGACAAATAATTCTTTTATCGTCCGGTTTGGAAAAAAAAAAAAAAAAGACAAAAACTACATCCAATCTGTAGTGCAAACTTTGTTATTATTTTCCGAGCGAAGAAGTTTGAGAAAATAAAATCAGTCCTGCAAGGAAAACAATACTGGCATCAGTTTTTTTTTTTTTACCAGGAAATCACCCGGTGCCGTTTTCTTTACGGTTAGTCACTGTCCCACCAGAAGACAGTGGCAGTTTTCCTGTTATCGCTGTTTCTCTTGAAGGACGAGAACAGTTCCACTGAGAACACACGAACAGCCGTGACCATGGGGCCTCTGAAGCGCTATGCTCCTGTAGGACAGGCCGGGCTTTCTCCAGCTCTCAGAGTATCTCGGAGAACCGCACAGCGGAGGGGAGACTGTCAAGGAGCCGTCGGCGGTTTTCCTTAGCAGCCTCCACCCAGGGTCTCCGGACAGGCAAGGCGAGGCAAGGTCTGTGGACACCACCCTCAAAACCCCTTTCAGTTTTGACGGGGACGAAAAGTAGTATACCTGATCACGAGGTCTTCCTATTCCCCTCCCCTCTCTCTTACTTCAGATAGTGACGGTCATGGTCACCCTGAAGTTACGATATTTGTCCTCGTCGGTTTGTTCGGGGTGGGTTTTTTTCTTTTACTTTTTTTTTTTTTGTTGTTGTCTTTTTTTTTTGTTTTGTTTTCCTTTCTTTTTTTTTTTTCCCCCATCTACGACGAGAATTGACATTGTTCGTGTGGTTTGGGCTTTACTTTTGATTCGTTTTAGAGCGAATGAGTTAGGTAAATTTATCTTTTACCTTCGTCTGTGACGGGGAAAACCTCGATTCGGCGGCCTGGGCAAGAGAGTTTTCCATCCGTGAATAACAGACATGCAGGGTAACTCTTGCTCACCTCGTTACAGGCCAATAACTCCAAAACGAATGGTGCTCACCACTCTACGTCGCCTGGCGGAAATCACTACACAGAGCACACGGAGAAGGAACAAGCAGGCTCGTTTTAGAGTTACGGGCCTGTAAGAGAAGTTCATCGTGGGAGCAAGAGTTATCCTACTTGTTTTTGTTATTTACTGTTTTTACTATTCCTTGCCTGAGCTGATATCTTCTTTTTCATTCGTGGCTCCGCCTTGGCTTAAGGCTGTGTCAGGCCAATTGACATAGGCTAGAACACCAAGGCTACATCAAAATGTTATTATGCTTCGCATAGTTAAGCGGGGGGATCGTCTTCAGTTGTGGCAAGCTCCTAGCATAACATTATCAGTCTCCAAAATCCCCCGAAGTCGGAGTGTGTGTTGCTGCCCGCGTGGCGGGGGGTAATCAAAAACGGTCACACACGTAATGTTCTCATCCCCAGCTGATGCATTTGTACCACAGTGTTCAAGTACTTTTGCTGTTCGGATGATCCCTGGAGTCTTTTAGCCAGGGTACGACGACAACAACCAACTAACAACATCCGTGGTTGTAGGAAGAGAAAGCTGCTATGCTATGACTGACATTTCCAGAAAACGGAGGTGGTTACGGATTTGATTTTAAACACTGTCGCACGCTGTGCAGAAAAGGTCGCCAAAAGAGAACATCGGAGTTTCAGCTAAGGAAGAAACAAGAATGTGGACAGATTGGTGTGCCTCGGTTTGACGGCGAAAATCCACCACACTTGGAACCGAGGTGAAAGAACCACCACTTCTCCATCTTCTTCTCCTCTGTCTCTCCTTCTTTCTCTTCCCCTCCCAACCCCCTCCCCCACACTTTTCCTTTTCCCCACTTTTTTTTTTTTTTGTTTTTCTTTTCAACATCGACGTTTTGTTTGAGGGAATCGAAATGGGCGATTGTGAGGGAAAGGGATGGAGATTGAGAGAGGGAGGGAGGTGGTATTACTGGATATAATATTATATATTATATATATATATTATATATAATGCTGAACAATTAAGTAGTGGGGGGGAAAACAAGTGCAGGTTAACAATTTCTTCCATCATTACAGTAATGACTTGGCAAAGATTTGAAATTGAGAGGGAAAAAAAAATTGAATATGAAGTAAATGGGAAAAATGTCTATCATAAATATGAAACCCTTCACTAGCTGCATGAGGAAACTATCGCCAAATCCCTCTCGAAAGGCAGATCTGTTTGTGTATCGCCTGCTCGGGGCCTTTCGTCCGCCTCCCTGGATCGGACTCATCAGGGGAGAACGGCTGATTGTGTCTGTGGTTCTTGACGTCAGATAGAGACAACACACACGGTCCATAATTCTCTGTGGTGTTCCGACGCCAAGGGTTTCGAAAAAGAATCCAACAGCACCCCCTAAAGCAGCCAGAAACTGTTATCTACTATATGTTTGTGTTAGTAGTGTGTGTGTGTGTGTGGTGTGTGTGGTGTGTGTGTGTGTGTGTGTGTGGTTGTGCGTTAATGATAAGTACTATATACTCTCTTGTTTTCTTTTTTAACGTCCGTCCGCGACCATGGAGCCCCGATAAAATTATGGAAAATCATAGTGCCAGCTGGCAGCTGATCTTCAGTCTCGGCACTACCCAGGTAGGCAGCCCGTTGTGTAAAGAGTGTGGATTGTAAAGCGCTTAGAGCTTGGTCTCTAGCCCGAGAATAGGAGCGCTATACAAGTATCATTATTATTATTTATTATTATTAGTGTTTATGCTGATTTAGTTTCCTCGAATGCGATGGATTCGATGGAGTGTTAGGTATAATAATTTATGTAATGTGTTTTAAAAACCTTGTCTATGGTTTGTGAACATCATTAATGCCACGTACTGGAATGTATTTCGTTATGTCCGTTGCCCAGTTTATGAAAAAGAAAGAAAACTCTTAGATTGAAAAAAAAAAAAAAAAACAAAAAAAAAAAAAAAAAAAGGCATATGTTAGTCCGCACGTTCGCTTTAAATTATGTTGCCTATCCATGCACTAATGTCATGGAATTTTATGCCATGGTGGTGTTATCATAGCTGCACGGCTATTGGGAACTATAGAGAAAACAAAATTTATGTATTATTGTCATCCATCCAGATATGCTCTATATTATAGTGTGGAGGAAATCTGCAGCGAATCCTATTATTCCTTCTGTCAACGTATGTAAGCTCTTTGTTAATTCGGTTGAATTAACATGCGTGGAGGAGAGGCAGGAGCAGAGGAGGATTGGGAGAGCGGAGAGAGAGGACGGGAGACAGAGTGACTGAGGAGGAGAGAGTCGCCGGATGTAGACGGTGGAGAGAGGAGAAGATATATATATTATATGAATATCCTGCGCTATTCATATATATATATAAGGAGCTAATAAATTCAGGATGAAGTACGGACGAGGACAGATTCCAGGAACTTATAAGAGCAGCTTGGTTGTTACATATTTATATGACATAGATATTATATCAGCTTACAACACAAAACGTGCTCTTCAAGGAATAGAGTATCAGCACCAGAAGAAGAACTTACAGGGGAGGGGAGCAGTTACAATGAAACCGGGGAGCAATATCAATAGAATTACCCAAACATATCCGCTAGTACGGCGGGGTTCAGTTTAAGAATTTGCCTACAGTAAGCCGGGAGATAAGATTCAACCGTATGGTGGCTCTTCTTTTTGCCCTAAAGTAAAACCAGTATGTGCTGAGAGGTGAGGGGGGGAATAATAAAATGCTTCGTCAAATGAGTCTTCAGCAAGCTTCTCGTCTTACAAGGAGGAGACACGTCTCAATGGGGAGGAATCTCTTTTTTCAAAACCATATTCACTCCTGGTCAGATACCAGTATTTTGAAACCTGATTGTTTCTTCTCAGTGGACCGCGGGACCCTGAAAGTAGGTAACTTAAAATCCTCTGCCTTTTCGCTTGGTAAGAAGAATGCTATCCCAGAAAAAAAAAGGATGCCTGGTGTGCCCCATACCATAGTATGTTTGTGCGTTTCGTAATTTGTTATATTTTCTTTATATACAGTTATTATATAGAGTACTCCATGTATAATTAAAGTAGTCCTGAAAACTCTTCCCCTCATTTAGGAGGGACGCGATTCTCCCTCTCTTTTTTTTTCTATTCCTCCTACAGGCTTGCAACCGTCCAACTATTCAGGGGAATAAATTGACCATATGTCACTCAGGGCGTCTTTCTACCACGCACGGTACTATTAGTTGTGTGTGTGTGTGTGTTGTGGTTGTGTGTGTGGTGTGTGTGTTGTGTGTTGTTGTGTTGTGTGTGTGTGTGACAAGGGGGGGTCGGGGGGGGGTGGGGGGATTATAGGGTGGGCAAAAGATGAGGGACGGGTGGAATGGTAAATCCAGAGTATGATTTTGGGTTTTATGAGGAGGATGGGGGGAGGGGCTCGGGGGGTGGGGTGGGGGGGGGGGGCTGGGGGAACAGGGAACAGGGACGCGGGTGCGGCATGGTGTTGGGAGGGTTGTAGTGGGGGGGGGGGGGGGGGTGGGGGGTGGGTGGGGGGGGGGGGGGGAAGGGAGGGATGTGTTTAGGGGTGATGTGTTATGTTTTCCCTTTTTGCTTGAATGGTTCTGTCGTTGCTTCGATACTCCTCCTACCTCATCTCCTCTCTTCTGCCTCTCTCACTCTTCTCTCTCTGTGTCTGTCGGCTGCTGTCCTACACTCTGCTTGCCATCTACTTATCTCTATCTCTCTCTCTCTCCTCTATCATCTCTCTCTCCTCTCAACTGACCTCTCTTCTCTCTCTCTCTCTCCTCTATCCTCTTCTTCTCTCTCTATCTCAGTGGTTTGTGGGTCAAAGCAGGTGCGTGAGCTTGGTCAAGCGAAGGAACCACTCAGTGTGCTGGCCAGTAACGGTCACGCGGGCTTTGCTTCGTTTTGACCATGGGGGGTGTTTCAGCCTGTCTCCCGGGCCAGCATTGACAGTGTATGGAGCATGGACCGACCTCGGTCCTTACCTATCTCGTCCTTCTCCGGAATTGCGTACTCATTCCTTCCTTTTCCTTATGTAATATGGGTCACTTACGCAGGATGTGAGGGGGGGGGGGGGGGGGGGTTTGGGGAGGGGGGGGTTGGTTGCGGAATGTGGAGGGGGGGGGGGAAAGCACTCAATACGGGGGGTGTTGGTCTGCGAAGGCACAGGATATGGTCTCCGAGAGGGACGCGAGAGATGAGAGAGAGGGACAGAGAGAGAGAGAGAGGAGAGAGACCCGACGAGGAGACAAGATAAGACAGAAACCAGAAGCCAGGACAACAGAAGCAAATCGTGCGTGTCGTTGTGAATAGTGTATATTCTTATTATGTGCTAAACACACACATTTAAACACACCGCGCTGGCGGCCGGGCGACGCTGCTGCACGACACACACGCCCCAGCACACCACACACACCCACGACGGCCTTTGCGATCCAGCACAGGCCGTCGTGGCACTGATGAATTACTGAAGAGGCAAGTGTGTATGGTATATTCACGCGAGTGATGCGCTGCCTCTCCAGGGACGCCCGGAGAGCAACCGGGCTCGTATCTTTGGAAGGCACGGACAAAGCTGGGAATGACTCTCCTTTTTCGATCGATTGATTGGTGACACTCCTCCTGACCCTGCCAAGGAGCCCCGTAGTGGAGTAGGGCGGTAGCTGGTTTGTACGGGGTGTCTGGGGCGGAGGTGTCCCCCCCCCCCGCCGTGGAGGTGGGGGGGGCGGGAGGGGGTTGGTGGGGTTGGGCGGGGGGAAGCGGGGGGCGGGCGGGGGAGAGTGATGCAGGTTGCCTAGTGGTTGGGTTGAGGGCCGTCCGCTGGTGGACCCCGCAGTGGTAAATAGCAGCGAGGTTTTTGGTTAGTGGTGGTTGCAGGCGGTTCGGCTCCCTGCCGTTGAGCGGCCCTCTGATGATGATGAGATGATTGAGCCTCTTCGTTATGCCTTCTTCTCCTTCTTGTCTTCATGTAATGCCTGCGCTACTACTAACTAATACTCAACTTACCTATACTTACTAGTCACTGCTGCTGCTACCTGCTGTATTACTACTACTAGCTGCCTGATCGCCTAAAATATCACTAAATCTACTGTGCTGCTATTACTACTCTGGAACCCCCTGACTAATGCTTGTTCCATATGAGACTAGAATGTTGCAAGCTGCCCTTGATTGCTGATGGTGATTAGTATTACGTTACTACTATAAAAATATTTGTTTTGTTTTTGTTTTTTTTTTGTTTAAATTCTGTCGCCCACCTTTGCGTTGTTGGTGTACGATGGTTTGGCTAGATAGTGACTATCACTCCCCATAGTGTCCGAGGGCTGCTTGTCTATTTTCCCCTGGTCTGCCGTTTCCCGTTCTTGGGTGACGGTCCTCTTGTTGTAAACTACTGACAGCGGTTGCCAGATTCAAACGTTCTAAAGGATTTAGCGTCTCGGTCCTCCCCCCCCCCCCCCCCCCCCCCCCCCCACTTCCCCCCCCCCCCCCCCCCCCCCCCCCCCCCCCCCCCCCCCCCCCCCCCCCCCCCCCACCCCCCCCCCCCCCCCCCCCCCCCCCCCCCCCCCCCCTCCCCCCCCACCCCCCCCCCCCCCCCCCCCCCCCCCCCCCCCCCCCCCCCCGCCCGACTGCCCCCCTCCCCCCCCCCCCCCCCCCCCCCTCCCCCCCCCCCCCCCCCCCCCCCCCCCCCCCCCCCACTATTTCCCCCCCCCCCCCCCCCCCCCCCCCCCCCCCACACCCCCCCCCCCCCCCACCAACCCCCCCACCCCCCCCCCCCCGCCTCCAACCAACCCCCCCCCCCCCTCTCCCCCCCCCTCCCCCCCCCGTATCCCCCTTCCCCCCCCCCCCCCCCCCCCCCCCCCTCCCCCCCCCCCCCCCCCCCACCCCCCACGCGCTACGCCCCCCCCCACCCCCCCCCCCTCCCCCCCCCCCCCCCCCGCCCCCCCCCCCCCCCCCACCCCCCCCCCCCCCCCCCCCCCCCCCCCACCCCCCCCACCCCCGCCGCCACCCCCCCCCCCCCCCCCCCCCCCCCCACCCCCCCCCCCCCCCACCCACCCCAATGAAGAAAGAAGAAGAAGAAAAGAAGAAAAGATACCTCCGATGCGTTCAAATTTATGCACATTCCTGTTTGATAGACGGCCCGAGGGAAAGGAGCAGATACCGACGCGCCCAAATTTTGAAACACCGTTTTAAGAAGGTGTTTTTTCCTCTCTCCCTTTCTTGTTCTTTCAAATTCCTCCATTTTTCTTTTCAGATGAGGTTTTTAACACCAGGCGTGCCTTAACGTTAGGGTTCCGGAAGGAAGGTGGGAAATAATGTTAGTTTCTTATTTATTTATTATTTTCATCTTTCATTTATTTTCTTTTTTTTTTTTGGGGGTGCGGGGGGTAGGATCTGGATGGGAATTAGGGTTTTAGCGCGGTCTGGGCTTCCGGGAGATGGAGAATCCCGTGGGGTTTTCTGCGTCGAAAGCTCGCCATCTGCAGTGCGCCGTACAGTAATAACACGCCCTACTCCGCTGACCCTCCTGAACAAACTCAGACTGGCACAGAGCCTCTCAGTTCCAGCGTGCTGTAAGCATATTCTTTCTCTCCACCGCCCGCTTCGTCGTTCGTTTCTTCATCAACGCGGGGAGGGAAGTCTTGGCTGGTTTAAGGGCATGTTGTGGGCAACGAGACATACTGCTTCTCCTCCCACCGTAAAGACGAAACAGAAGACCCAGCACCATAGTTCACATACACGCACACGCCTCTCTCTCTCTCGATCTCCTCTCATCATCTTCCCGTCGCCTCTCCTCACACACACACTACAAACGCACACACGCACGCACGCTTTCACACATCCCACAGCGGCGCGCGGCCTCCGCGCGACCACATCACATCATCCACCACACCACACAGAGTTTTGCTTGGTCGTCTTTTGGGGTCAATGTTGCTTCGCGCGCAATTCTTTTTTTTCTTTCTTGACTATGCATAGGAGTTGTTTTCTTACGCCTGGACAATGACAGTTTGCCCGCAGATGAGGAATGCGTGTTGTCCGTTGTTTAGTTAGACTACCGCGCTTTTTTTGCGCTCTCTTTTCACTGTATGCCCCGCCTCTTTTACTCTATATTTTCCGCTTGTTTCTTTACAGCACTGGGGTGGCGTGATATGATATTGAAGGATCCCCAGTGTACACAACAGCCTCTTTGACATTCGCCGTCAGTCATCTCTTTGTAATGGCTGGAGCCCGTTTGTGATATGAGTCCATTCTCACCCTATGATACCATGTTCTCTCTTCTACAATGTTGAGGCTCACATGATGCACGACAGACAGACATTTCCTTTGACAGCACACTTGCGTCTGTGGACAACCTCTGTTCAGCAGACGACCCGAAAACTGTTTTTTGCAATTTACTGAGTTCCTGAAAGATGTTTCATCACGATGGTTAAATAAGATTTCGTAGGCGAAAAGCTCTTCGATATTATTATTGTGTGTATTGTCCTCATTGACACATCTCTGTCACTAACGTTTTTTAATGTTAATTTTTCTTTTGTACCTCGTTTTCGTTTGTTTGAACATCCATTGAGGACGGACGAGTGGATTCTTGCCTGACAAGTATGAGCGCTCCAACGTGTCTCCTGGTGCGGTACTATTGGACACGACATGGAATTGACCCAGGCCCTTCCCTCGGTGCGGGTAGTGTTGATTGCAAAGCTTTCAGCAGCTCATCTGACTAACACGATTAGGTCATCAGGCTGGCTTTGTAGTCTTGCACCCGAAGAAGAAGAAGGTCTGTGTGCTATTTATTTTGCATCGAGTGGATTGACTTTTAAATAGGGGGGGGGGGTGCGGGCGTGGGGGGGGCGGACATTGCTGAAGCATGAAAGCAGCACGTGTCTTCGTAGACAAAAGTCTCTACAAGACAATCAACAGAAACGTAATAACAAAACTATAGTGCCAAGAGACGGCCTGTTGACGCGTCATGCAAAGCAGCGCAGGTGCTTGAAGTTCACAATGACACTGCACGGACCAATTGTCGGGGTTTTTTTTTTTTGTGGTTGGGGGAGTAGTATGTTGTGAAGTTCTGTGTTCGGTGGGGGGCGCCGGGCTCAGAAGTTGCCGTATGTGTCGAAGAGCTCGTCTGTTTGGTCCGGGTTGTGTTGTGGTCAACCCAAGCCGCGCTGACTGTGTTCAACGTCCCAGTCTTGTCCCTTGCCACCGATCGTGTCCACGTGACTGTATGTTGGGTCTGCGAGTTCGCAGCTACGCGCCCCTACGGACTCCAATCATGGTAGCCTTCCGCGCACTCTGATAATGCTCATGACGCGGTCGACCCACACCACCACTACCCACACAACCCCCACACACCACCCACGAACCCCCCGCCCGACGCACACCACTCCGCCCCGCACGCACGCAGCCCGTAGACCACACCCCACACAACCACCCAACCCACACAATCTACACCTCACATCACGCGCGCGCATGCCGCCAAACCACTATTACACCGACATTGCTATGCATTATCCTCCCTCCACACAATACACCACCTGCCCCACACCCCCCCTCCCCCCCCCCCCCCCCACCCCCCCCCCACCCCCCCCCCCCCCCCCTTTCCCCCCCCCCCCCCCCCCTCCCCCCCCCCCCCCCCCTCCCCCCCTCCCCCAGACACACCCCCGCATCTCTTACACAACAGCGTTGTGCGTCCCCTCCCACCTTCGCCTCCATATCCATCCCCCGCGCGCTCTCCCCCCCCCCCCCCCACCCCCCCCCCCACCCCCCCCCTACCCCACCACGACGCGACAACCCAACCTCCCTCTTCACCCCCCGTGTCTTAGCCCAGCCTCCCCACCCAAGCCATGTCCTGTCCTTGCACTCTCCCTTTCCTCCCCCCCTCCCAAGACCCACCTCTCCCCCTTCACCCCACTTTTATCACACTGACCACCGACGTCACAAACACAGAGAGTGGCGACAGCAAATGACATCTCACACTCCGAGCTCTTACCGAGAGAGAGGGATAAGAGCCACTTTTCTACCTTTTCCCCGCTTATGTCCCCGCACTGCGGGCTCCACCACACTCTCTCTCACAGCACTTTCTTCGGCTCGATTCACCCATCTCTCTGCTCCTTGATGGATTCGGCCACCGTCGATACCCTATTCACCACTTTTTTTCGTAGTTCCGAAACTAAGATATCCCACTTCTCCCACCCCGAATACCACAACCACCACTGGTCAACTCCGTCTTCCATTTTGTAATAGTTGAGACTGTTTTATTGGGATTCCACTCTGAGAGCTGAATGCTGCTGTCAAACAATCCCTCAGCGTACCACCCCGGACATCCTCAACTTCCAAAGGCCCCTGCCAGCCGAACGTCTGCCTTTTTATCTATAAATAGCTTGGTTAAGATTTTCACAACCACCTCTGTATTTTTATTATTACTCCGCACAAGACCCATGTCATCACTTCCGTTTTAGACTTTTAAGGCCACCCCCCGCCCTGAGTCTTCTTCACCTTGTATTATGATCCCGTACCGAATGACATCACCTCACTCCCCACATCTAAGAAGTGGTGTACTTAGAGCCGGCTGGCCGCTGATGATGGACATCGGTGGGTGCGCTTAGTTCTTTTTTTGTAGTCTAGGGCTGACCTCGAGGGCGGCGTCTCCCTCGTGTGGACAAATTCCGCGAAAGCTTGCCTTGGTCTCGGACATTTATTCTTTTTAGTGTTCACAGTAACTCATTACACATGTGGCCTGATGGGCCAAGTTGCCTTGCCCCCCTCGCCCCCCTCCACTCTCCCATGAGCCGCCTTCGGCCATCTCCCACCACCTCACCCCGCCACCCCTGCGAACCAGACCCACTGTCTTCGCAGCACAAGTTCGAGCGCTACAGTTTGTGTCTCCTCACTATTAGCAATTGCGAATGTTCCCCCTAGACTACAATATTGTCCCCTGTTTGGTTGATTGGTGATATGATCAGGTCCAGTGTAATAAGAAAGGGGATTAGCCGGTCCCCTCTTCTTGTGCTCGCTGCCATGTCACAGTACGGGCCTTTCTTCCTGTTTTTCCTGCCGGGGGCGACCCAGACGTTTTGTTGGTAGGGAAGGGCTGCTGTCCGACAAACGTCTATTAATATGTTCTATGGACGGGGGAGAGCATCTGCGAGGGAGGGATTCGGGCCCAGCTTGTGGGTTCGTGCGAGCACGAGAGAGAGTGGAGAGAGTAGATCGAGAGAGGTAGGAGGGGTTCTCGTGAGGTGTGGGACGGGGGGGGGGGGGGGGGGGGGAGAAGGGCACGAGAAGGGGAGAAACGAACGATACGATAAGAATTTACTTTAGAGGGTAAGGATGAGAGACGGGGTTGGGAGGAGGGGCACCCCCGCGGGATGGGGGACACAAACACACACACAACAACCACACACACACACAACAAACACGTTTTTTTTTTCTCGATAGTTATGATTTTGTTAGGAGACCCGAGTTCTATCCCCAAGTCGAGCACCGATCCTCCCCCCGCCTTATTCTGAGAGCCCACACCTCATGCCACCACCCCCCACGACACTCCCTTGTTTTTTTGTAATTTTTTCTGCTGCGTATTCCCGTTTCTCCCCCTCTCTTTCCTTCCCCCGTTTTGCCCCCACCAGCTACTGACCCGCCATTCTAGAGAGATGTTCTTATGTTCCTTTCTTCATCCCACCCTTTTTTTTTGCCCGTCATACCTCCATCTACTAGTGTTTTCGCGGAAGAAATATGATCTTTTCTTCTGAGCCTTTCTTTAAGCCCAGTTTAGATATTTCCGACGTTTGTGGCGCTGGTTTTGAATCCCCCTTCTTCTCCCTTTCACTCGCCTCGCCGCCTCTACCCCCCTCCAATTTACTTCTTTTTTCTCATATTCGCTTTTTACCTTTGTCACCTAGATCCCTCTCCAATCACACCCCCCCTCTCCTACCCCTTCCCCCCAACCCCCCTAGCCCCCCCCCCCCCCCCCCCCCCCCCCCCCCCCCCCCCCCCCCCCCCCCCCCCCCCCCCCCCCCCCCCTACTGTCCCCGACCCCCTCCCCCCCTCCCCCCCACCAATTTCCCCCCCATCCCCCCCCACCCCCCCAACACAACCCAACACACACACACAACTTTCTTCATCCAAATACATGAGTACATTTGACTTTTTTCCGCTGGTGCCGACAAACGGATCATGATCTAACCGACAACTCGCACACACCTTTGCTTCACCCTCATCACCCCAAACCCCGAACCAACCCACCACCCCGCACCACAACATCAACAATAGTATCTGATATACCAGCTTTGCAATGCATCATATCGCGACATCCTACGCAGCCCAGGGAACAAGCACGTCGAAGCAACTGGACCTTACGCGCGACGGACTGAAGAAAAGACGAGGTGGGAAAAGAGCGCGGGTAGCTTGCTGGCCTATCCTTCCTTCCCTACAGAGTTCGATCGAATCTTTATTCCCCAGGTTTCCCCCCCCTCTCGGCCCTCTCGCCACACGTCTCTGTTATGGCCGCCCCACAGGGACATTTTCTTTTCATCAGATCCGCGGCGCACTTGCTCCATATGCAATGGCCCCCTACCAGCCCTAGGATTGCAAGCTCCACCAAGCGCGGACGGGGCCTTGAAAGTCTACAAAGCGCTGGAAAAAAACTGGCCACTGTTTACTATAAGGTACGGATTCCTGACGTGGGAGCTACAGGCTTCGCAAAGAAGAAGAAGAAGAAGAAGAACGAGACGGGTCACAAGACTGCGTCCGCGAGGTCCCGATGTCTGAGATGGGGGGGTGGGGCGGGGGGGGCGGGGTGGGGGGGGGGACACCGCGTTTCTGCCGGAACTTCAGGGCAGGAAAGACGATGCACGTGGCAGACAGAGCGAGAGGGGGAGGGTAGGCCCCGGGACGTGGACGTGGTCCTTCGGCTCTGTGGAGCTCATAGGTGGCACGGCAAACAGATGGGGTTTGGGCTGTGTGTAGTGAGCTATTTTCATTAGGCCGGATTTCGCCTCAGCAGCTGTGAACGGTGAGATGGGATGATGGGAGGTGAAGGCAGATTCCGGGCGTGTCAGTGTTAGGGCGGAAGAGAGAGGAAAGACGAAAGAGCCCTTTCCGGTTTCGAAGCGGCGGGCCCGTCTTTTCTGGGTTTTTAATGTGGTGCATTGATAGTGGAGATTTCTGCATCTTTTAAGTCCCAATGCCGTGCAAGCAAGGGACAGCTGTTGAACTATTTCATCCGTTTAGAGATTGGATTAGCATAAGGGCGGTGGGTTGGATGGCCGCTATTCTGTCTGCGCACGGTCCCAGAGGGACTTCTTACAGAAAGTGGTTAAAAATTCGGCTATAACATGTAGATGCTCGGTTTAAGGGAATTTGAAATTGTAGACACTACCTGTAAGTGTATATGTATATAACATAGGGGTAGAATGGTACGCATATTTATGGACATACGTTGTCCAGGAGGAGCGTTATAATAGATGATAAGACTAATGATTTGTGACTTGTGATTAATGACTTAATAATCTAAAAAAAAATACTGTATTGATAAAAATATAAAATACGTAGGTGCAGCTAAAATATGTATGTTGCAGCCAGCAAGCAAACGTGTCGACGCCTTGTTATCTGTTACGGGGGGCAGCTTCACTTAGGGAAGGGCCAGCGGTTGATGATTAGTGTCAGTTGGGTTAAGCCTTTTTAGTTCCCGAGGGGGAGGGGGGGAGGGGGGGGGGGGGGGGGGGGCCGTCGCGTGACACTGAAAGGGAGAGTGGGGAAGGAGGCGGAGCGGGGACCGGGAGTTGGAGTTGTTTGTGCACCAGCGCTGTCCGACTGGTTGTCTTGTCCCAGGGGCTATTAGGGGAGAAATCCTTTCTTGGTTGTCAGGTGCTCCGGAAGGGCGTGAAAGATGAGCCCATGGACTATTGGTGGTGCCTGCGAGTTATGGTGATGGTATCTGTTGTCTGTTTTCGTGTTGTTTTGTTTGTCTGTCTGTTTGTTTTCTGTTCTGTGGGCAAGCGGGGATGGGGGGGAAGATGGAAGGGAAGGGAAGGAAGGAAGATAGAGCAAAGGGGGATGGGGGAAGATGGGGGGGGGGGGGGGGGGGGGGGGGGGGGGGGTGGGGTGTGGGGGGTGGGGGGGGGGGGGGGGGGGAAAGAAAGAGCTGAGGGCTAGCTAGGAAGTATGTTGCTGTTCAGTTTATCAGCTTCTTAACGTTCCTGAACGTACTCCTTAAAGGTTTTTTTGATTTGGTTTTTTTTTTTTTTTTTTTTGGTTTGCTTTTTTTTTTGTTTTTTTTTTGTTAAAAACCTTTCATTTCACTCTTCTTCTTTTGAGTTTCCTACGTATTTTCTTTAATTTTGTCATCTTAATTATTTTCCCTTTTTTTTGTTTTTTTTTTTCTTTTTTCTTCTTTTAACCTCACTTCCTGTGTGTATGTTTGGTTTGTTTTGTTTTGTTCTTCGGATATGTGGATTGTAGTTGAAAAGAAACAAAAAAAAAAAAAAAAAAGGAAAATTTGCCTCCGCACACAGTTCAGCTACGGCATATAAGACCCCGTGCAGATTTATGATGCAGGTTTGCCCTTTTGTTTAATTTCAAAGCATCTTCTCTATCTCTCTCTCTCTCTCTATCTCTTGCTAATCGGGGGTGGGACGGCAGATCTTTTTTTCAGTCTATACAGTTTTCTTAGATGGACCATTTAAACGTAATGTTACATCGTGTTTCATCAACTCCATCTCCACAACGGCCCACCTACCCTTAAACAGTCCTGTATGTAGGTAAGTAAAGGTATGTCTAATAAGTCTGTCTGTTGTCGTCGTCTGTTGTCTGTCTCTATCTCTCGCTCTCTCTCTCTAATCTCTCTCTCTCTCTCTCTCCTTCTCGATGTGGCGCGCGCGCGCGCTCAATTCGCTCGCT
Source organism: Conus betulinus (assembly GCA_016801955.1). Taxonomy (NCBI): domain Eukaryota; kingdom Metazoa; phylum Mollusca; class Gastropoda; order Neogastropoda; family Conidae; genus Conus; species Conus betulinus. The sequence continues at coordinate 15,511 of JADBJO010006915.1, forward strand.
GGCTCGCTCGCTTCTGCCGTCCCTCCCACCGTTTCTCTGTATGTAAGTAAAGTGCTGTCTGTCTGCTGTCTCTTGTATGTCTCTCTCTCTATCGCTCTCTCTACGCTCTCTCTACTTACGCTATCTCTCTCTCCCTCTCGCTCTCCTATCCTGCAAACCCCTTCCTAGTAAATAGTACGTCGGCTGTGCTGTCAGTTCGTCTGTCTGGTCTGTCTTTCCTTTCTCTCGCTCGCTGCGCTCGCTCGCTCGGCCACGGTGCCCTTTTTCGTTTCTGCACAGTTTGCGTAGTTGTCAGTGTTAGAATTGTTTATTAGTGAGGAGTAATATAGGTTCTCGTAGTGTATGGTGTTGGCAGTTTAGCAGCAGCAGCAGCAGCAGCAGCCGTAGTAGTAGTAGTAGAGTAGTCGGAAAAAGAGCAGAACACGAAATGTCGCTTGCTACAGAAGTTGTAGCACTTGCCGCAGCCGAAGAAGGTCTAGCAGCGCACCAACTACATTTACTACTTGGCCACTGCCAGGAAGTAAAAAGTAGTCTTTAGAAAATAGATTTGCTATCGGGACAGTTGTTTCTGTTTCTTTCTTTCTTTCTTTCTTCTTTCTTTTTTTTTAAATAGTTAATTTTCGCTATATTTTTCTTGACACCACTAAACCAGACCCCCCCCCCCCCCCATAGACCCCCACATGCCAATCCCTCGCCCTTCTCTCGGTTCTGTGCGCTCACTAAACCCCCCCGTCTACCTTGGTCCCCCCTACCCTCAGTTAAAAAAAAAGACACAGACGCGACAAGCCCCCCCCCCAAAGACAACGCACCAAGATCCGACAGAAAAAAGAACCCGACAACCGAAAATACACCTAACCCAGCAACACTGCCGCCCACCCCCCACACGTAAGCACACAACCACCCCTCCACCCAACCCCCTGCTTGGCCTAACACATGAGAGAGAATTTAAGGGGCGGAAATGAAGGTTGAGTAAGTGTGGTGCTGATGCCTGTGTGTGTGCGTAGTGATGCCGGGCGCGTGGTGCGTTGTCTCTGCCCAGTGTCGCCCGCGCGCGCGCGTCGCGCGCCGTAATTGCAGCCAGAGCCGCACAAATCCAATTCATTTTAGCCGGACCGATAGTTACGCTATTCGAACATACTATTACTCGTTCGGCACACCGGACCAAAACTATGCCTGGTGGTGAGTCCTCTGGGGTGTAGTGCACTTCCACCCCTGACATCAAATCCATCTCCCTCCACCCTCAGCGGCTTCTGTTGGATATCAATGTACTTGTCCAACGTTGGGCCTGAGTGAAAACCAGTGTGCACATGTACTTGCGGAACTAATATCTGCTCCCGAATGACTGCCGGCAACCGCCCGCACCCCAGCAGAGTGTGTGTTGTGTGTGTGTGTGGGTGTGTGTGGGTGTCCTTCCTCCATTCCTAACTGGTCTCTCTCTTTCCCTCTCCCTCTGTTCCCCTCCACCCTTCACTTGCTCCTCTCTGGGCGAGTGGACTGACTCTCTCTTTCTCTCCTATCTTTACGTGCGGGTCGCGTGGTCATAGCAACAGTGTGAACTGAAGTCTGATACAAACAGGAGCGCTAGACCATACAGTTTTCTTGTCATATCGCGGAGAAAAGGGTACTAGACATACAGTGTGATAGGACATACAAAAGGACCTGGAAAATCAGAACCGGCCCCGACGCGGGCGGCCGCGAAGTACCACGGACTCGGCGGTAAAATAACGAAAAAAAAAATGTGTATAAGATCATGTCATAAACGCAGCTTAAGGGACGCCATTATCTTCAGGGCTACCGCTCTCCGGGAATGAAACTTCACGCTGCTTTTCGGACAACAGTTCGTCGGTAGAGCGTCGGCCTCGGAATTAAGTGATCACGAGGTTGCGATTTGAATCCTCCCGCTGGGCCGTTCCAGGTACAGGGGATTTTTCCCGCGAACGTTACACAGTGGTTGGAACGCCATGTCCCCCACATCCCCAGTCTCTTAACTGAGACTTAAACCGAGGTTCCTGTGTGCAACGCACGCACTAACATTTGCCCCACAGTGACAAGTCACATCACCAACTTTTCTAGAACGAGACATCCAGTTTGGCCGTTGGGCACGGCGGTTGCACGTTACACATCGACCATCGCACCCATGTACCCCCACCGACAAGTGGAGTATGGCCACCCTGCTACTACTGGACGGATGGGATTCAAAACCACACAAACAACAACTCACAAACAAACACACCAAACACACAAACCCCAAACGGGGGTCATGCACCACCCACAAACTCCACTCACCTTTGATTGGCAGCATCAGCTACGAGGGGCATAGTATCCATACATGTCTCAAGACAAGTGGACGAGTGTTGCACGGAGCTATCAGTCCGACATACGCGACATACAAAGTACAAGCACAACGACACAGACCCATGACCACATGCACGCCAGTCTGATACCAACTAACCCCTCCCCCCCAGGCATCTTCAGTCTCTTAGTTTCTGTACGCAGCTATGTGCCACACAGCTGACCTCGCATGTCGACGCCCGACCTCTACTTACATACCAAAATACACGCACACACCACACATCACACAGCCACACACGCACAAGTCTCACAAACACAAAAGACACACCCTGAAAAGACGACCCGAAAGGGCCATGCGCCTTCCAGCCGCCGCTCTAACGAATGCCATGACACACCACACGTTCATCAAGTTGCGTGATGCCGCCCTTCAAGTCCCACAGGCCCACCTCAACGGCCCCACGTCGCCCGGCCCCAAAGTTTGTCAGAACGGACCTACCACATCTTTCCCCCACGCCCTCCCCGATCCCCACACCAACGACCCGCCAACTACTCGAGTCCCATCCCGCACACTCCTATTACCGGCCCCTACCCTATCGGACTGATTTATAAGAGTCCTGCGAGACACCCCTTACAGCCCGTCCGCCTCGAGCTCCCAAAGGTCCCCACTGTCAGTTATCCCCCTCTGGCCCCACCCCCCCCCCCCCCCCCCCCTCCCACCATCCCCCCCCCACACCCCACCCCCCCCCCCCCCCCCCCACCTCCCCCCCCCCCCCAACCACCCACACAACCTCTCGTCCTCACACTACCCACCACCTTCTCCCCCTCCTCCCCCATACGTAAATGGGCCCCCCTCACGCGCTTCAGTGCACCCGTCCATACCACCAGCCACCCCCCCCGCGCCATGGCACACCCCCCCCACCCCAACACCCCGGCCCCCACTCAAACCTCACGCCTCGGATAGACTCTGTCCCCACGGGGCACAGCCGCGACGCGTGCGGCCGCCCGCCACTTCGGCGACCCGCCCCCATCCCCCCCCCCTTCTGCCCGCGCCCCCCCCCCTCAGTCCCGGTAAACCCCCCGATCCCCAACCCCGAGACCCACCCCCCCATCCCGCCCCACCGCGCACTCAGCTCGCCACCAATATCTATCCTTCTCCCCACGTACACCCAGCCCTCCTCCCGCAGCACCGACCAACCCCCCTACAGCCGCGCACAGGTACACAATCGCCTTTCCCCACCCCCCCCAACACCACCCAACCCCCCACCCCCCCTCACCAACCACCCACTGGCCCCCCCCCCCCCCCCCTTCACCACCCCCCCCCACCCCACCCCCCACACCCCCCCCCCCCCCCACCCCCCACCCCCCCCCCCCCCACCACCCCCCCCCCCCCCCCTCTACCACCCACACCCAATATTTCCCCCCCCCCCCACACACCTCCACTCCCACCCACTCCCCCCCCACCACCCCAACCCCCCCCCCCCACCCCCCCCCCCCCCACACCACCACCCTCTCCACCACCACCCCCCTTCCCCCCACCCACACAACCCAACGCCCCCCACCCCCCCACCCCCCCCCCCACCCCACCCCCCACCCCCACCCCCCACACCCACCTACCCCCCCCACTTCACCACCCCCCCCCATCCCCCCCCCCATCCAATACACCCCCACACCACACAACACCATAGTCCCCCACCAACCACCCCCCCCCCAACGCTATTATGACCACAATCACACTGCGCACAGAAATGACACACCGTCCACCCCGCCCCCCGCGACCCACACCCCGCCCACATACGCCAGCCAACCGCACACAGTCATCCATCACCCGAGACAAATACAGCCTCACCACCCCAGCACAACCCAAACAGAATCCCTCGACTTCATCAATACTTTCCTCAGCTGACACCACCACAACACGCCCCTAGCCCCCGAGACCAGCACCACACCCCGCACATTGACCACCTTTCACCTATTCGACCCCCCCGGTCCACGCCACCCCCCCCCGGCCACCCACGACCCCTCTGGCCATCTTGCCACCCCCTTGCCCCTTTCTACCTGACCCAGCCTACACCCTCAGCCCCGACCCCCCTTCTCACCACCCCCCACCCCCCCCCCCCCACAACCACCCCACCCCCCCCCCCCCACTCCCCCCCCCCCCTCATAGACCCCCCACATCCGCCCCTAACTCCCACCACACTTTTTGCCCTCAACGAAGCGCTGTTCTCAGTCGGCCAGCACGAACACGCGCCGGACCGCCCCCCACGAACACCCCCTCCCCCATACCCTCCACGCCCCGCCCCGACAACACACCCCCTCCGCACCAGTTCCCCCGAGAGCGGCAGCCCCCCGTCCGGTTTCCCCCGCACCTACACCGGCCACACTGCCACCCCCTCCCCACCCCCCCCCCCTCCCCCAACCCCCCTGCCTCCGTCGTTCAGGGCCCACCCCATACCGACACCCCCCCCCCCAGCCAGCCGACACCCAACCAAACTCCACAACCCCCACCCATCGTTTCCACCCTCACAACACCCACCCCCCCCCCCCCCCCCTCACCGTCCAACTTTCCACCCCTCTCCTCCCTGCCCCAACCCCCCCAACCCACCATATCACACAATACCTCCCCTCCCAGCCCCCCGTCCCAGCCTTGCGCTCCCCCCCACCCCCCCGCTCCAAATGCACAATCCAGCTTTAGCCCTTTTGTTTTCCTTCTCCTTCTTCTTTTGGTCCTCCTCCAGCTCTCTCCCCCTAACCCTCCTCCTACGAATCCTTCCACCCCCTCTTTCCTACAGGCCCCCTCCCATCCCAACCAAACCCCCCACAAACTTACCCCCGCCCTTGCTTTATAGCCCCCCCCCTGCCCCTCAACCCCCACAGTCACCCCCCCACCACCCCACCGCCCCAACCCCCCCCCAGCCCCACCCCTCCCCCCCACACACCCTCCCGCCGCTCCCCCCCCCCCCCACTATTTTCCCGCACGCACCCCCCCCCCCCCCCCCCTTTTCCCCACAGGATCGCGCCCCCCAGAATTCACGCCCCACCCCTCCCCCTACCTGCTCCCTAGAGCACACCTACGCCCCGCAACTCCCCCCCACCCCCCCAGCACCCGCCCCAGCGATCCCCCGACCCTCGCGAACCACACCATCGGTAACCCTGCGCCACCCAGACCCTCGTCGCCACCACACACCCGGAATGCACCCAGACCGCTCCCCCCCCCTGCCATCCCCCCCCTTCTGCTCACCTGCAACCCCGACTACCACCCAACTTAAGCGTCCGCCTTAATACCCCCCGCCGCCCACCCCCACAACCGCTACCCCTCACCCCCCCACCACCTCTACCCTACCCCCCCCCCCCCCCCGCCGTCTTCCCTCCACAATACCAGCCCACAACAATCGCCCACCACTCCCCCCCTTTTCCCCCCCCCCGGCTCCACCCCCCTAAGGCACACCGCACACACCCACCACGCCTCCGCTACCGAACACCACCGCCGTTCCAGCCTTAACCTTTCCTCATAAATTGCCCGCCCACCCCACCCCCCCCCTACACCACCCCTACCCTCAGCGCCCCCCCCCGTCACCACCCCCCGCATAACCCCCACCCACCCTGTACTCCCCCCCCTTCACCCCCGCGATCCCACCCCACACCGAGACCAACACACCCCCCCCCCTTCCCCGCACCCCCCCCATTACTCCCCTCCGCCCTACCGCACACACCACCGCTTACACCAACGCCGTCACATTCCACCACCCCACACACCTACAGGCTCCCCCCCTCCCCCCCGCTTCACATCGTATTTACAACACGGACGTGCCGCCTACAGCACCCAAGAAGCACACCACCCCCCAACCCTGCAGTCCCACCCACTTTTGCCCACAACCAGCTCCCGCAACACAAGCCCACCACCCACTCGCTCACCACCAAATGTCAGAGCCCCCGTCTACTTTACCAATTCCCTCTACCCACACCCTGATCTCGGCCTACCTCCCACCCCGACCGCACCATCCACCCCCAGCGCCACCCTGCCTCCACTCGCCCCCCCCCCCCCCACCACCCCCCACCGTTACATTCCCCAACAACAGCCCGCCCACCACTCGACACCACCACCGTATGTGCCCGCCCGTTCCGAACCTAATTCGCCTCGTCCAACACAACTGCCCACTGCAGCCCACCCATCACACACTGTCCCCCACGCCACGCCACCTACCCCCATCACACACCGTCAGACCACCTCCTGCCCCCCTACTCCCCACCTCTGCCCAACCGCATTAACCCAAGCCACCACCATTAATTTTACCCCACCCACTGGCCGCTCACTCCCACGTATCACCCACACTTCTTCAAGCCGTTACCCACCTACACCGCAAATGAGGAAAGACACACACCCACCACACCACGAGTACTCGCCCGAGGCCCTCTTAACAAGACCACCTTACACCTTGTGGCCTAGTAATCCCAGACTCAACTCAATCGCAAGCGTCACCCCCCCTCACTCCCAGAAGGCCGCACCCCACCTTAACCACCCACCCCGCCCCCCCTGTGACTCCGACCCACAGCTCGTACCACATAGATCACCCCCCCCCCCCCCCCCATCCCTTAAAACCCACCCCAATCTCGCGGCCCAGCGCCGCCCTCCACTTAGCAACAATGACCCCCGTTACCCCACTCCACCAGAAGACACAACAGACTGTACTGGACAAAGTTTTAATCCCAAGACACCCAACCCTTCTAACACACTAGGGACGTAATGTAACCAATGAAACTGTTACATACAGAAGACAACACCAGGGACTCTTAGTACTCGACACCGTTTCAAAAGGACACCAAATTCAACAACAACTAGGCGGTTAAAGATAACAATGATCGGTACATACAGGAACGAAGACAAAAACAGGACTGTACTGAACAAGTTAAAGACACATTAACACAACTAGGCGTAATGTAACAATGATGGTACATACAAGACAAAACGGACTGTACTGACAAGTTAAAAGGCACATTAACACATTGGGAGTATAGTAACAATGATGTTACCCCCCCCCCCCCCCCCCCCCCCATACAGAAGACAAAACAGACTGTACTGACAAGGGTTAAAAGGCACACTCAAACACACTGGGCGTTGGTAAAGAAACAATGCTTATGCATACAGCAGACCCGAAACGGGCTGTACAGACGACAAGCCAAAAAAGACTCATTAAGACACTGGGCGTAAAGAAAACCCATGATGGTACATACAGAAGACCCCAAACGGACTGTACTGAAGACAAACCAAAAGACACATTAAGACACTGGGCGTAAAAGTAAACGCTGATGGTACATTACAGAAGACAAAACGGACTGTACTGACGACAGACCAAAAGACCCATCAAGACACCGGGCGTAAAGTAACGCTGATGGTGCATGCCAAGTGCAAAACAGACTGAGGAAGTTTGGGACAAAACACGTCTTCTTCACACGTTACCAACAAACAGAGTTTACACAACAAACGAACAAACCCGCCCAGATTGCAGTCAGTATGAAACTAGATTTCCATTTCCTGCAGCAAATCGTAATGTTTTACTTTGGCGGTGTGTGGGCGTGGCCGCGTGGGGTGGTGGGGTGGGTGGGGGGTGGGGTGGGATGGGATATTGACTTTTCCTATGAAGATGTTTTATTATCACCGAGTTGCGATCCTCCTTCCTTACCTCCCTTCCCTGCCTTCCAGTCCTCAGCATCCGAATGACCGAATGACGCACCCCCCCCCACATACTGCCCTTCAAAAGGTTGGGCTTGAGCGGGCAGACCAGTATGACAGCTGAACTAACAAGACCCTTGGATCTCTGACAACCACCACCACCACCACCACCACCACCACAGACAGACACGTTCCACAGCAAACACGCGGTGACCAAACTTGATTGCCCCCCAATTGTTTCTCCAAGCTCCCCTTCATCGTCACTCAGAAGAGCGGTCAGTTTCCGTGAAAATATCCGGCCGCCTTTTCTGTGTATTGGGCTGCCTCGCTCCGGCCCGTAGAGAGGGTGTACGGGATGGTTGGGTGTGGGGGGGGCCGTGGATGTGGATGTGTGAAGTGGTTTTTGAAGGGGAATACTGGGGGTGTGGGGGGGGGGGTGGGGGGGGGGCACACTAGGTGGGGGGGGGGCGGGTGGGAGGCTGTGTTGATGAAAGATGGCAGCTGTATGAAGCACACGTCAGATTTTCTCACAGGGCCATTGTGTGAGGCCTGTGTCTGATGAAAGATGGGTTGGACTGTATGTAAGACATATCCAGATTTTCTCGTCTTCTCAGGTTTGTTAGTTCGGATGAAGCTGTGCGGTGGTTGGTACAAGGTACACGTTACAGAGCCGCAGGAAGTTCCGTCAGTCCACGGGCGGGCTGTTGCGGTCGTGATCACTGCTGGCGCCCTAGGCCGCTAGGAAAGGTCGTAGTCAGACGTGTCCCTATGATACACGTGTATTGTCGTGGGGGGGGGGCTGTCGCCGCTGTTGGTGAAACAAAGTCTCACTGGGGGGTATTTCGAATATGAAAGTTGCGTAGTCAGAGTGGTATTGGAGGGTGGGGGTGTGGGTGGGGGGGGGGGGGGGGGGGGGGGGGTGGGGGGGGGGGGGTGGGGGGGGGGGTGGGGGGGGGGGGGGGGGGGGGGGGGGGGTGGGGTGGGGGGGGGGGGGGGAAGTACGTATTAAACTGTGGGTGTGTGTTGTGTGTGTGTGTGGCCTGTGACGGTCTTGGGGTGTGTGCGATACTGCTGTGAGAAAATGATCCACATACTAATTCAGGTCTATTTTCGAAGAAAAATTCACCTCAGAGAAATGAATCGCATTCGCAGAAATAAATGATTACATCACCATCTTCCACTGTCCGTTGGGAGTCTCTTCCTTCCCAAGTCCCCCCCCCGCCCCCCCCCCCCCCTCCCCCCCCTCCCCTCCCCTCCCCAACAGCGCCCTATCCCTCCTACATGGTTCCTCCTAAACCCATGTTTCCCTCCCTTCCTCTCCGTCTACGTTGGTCATCGTAGTATTGTTTGGTAATTTCTACATCACAGCAACAGCCACAGTGTGCTATGCGTAAGCTTCTTCATTCCCCATCCTCTCCTAAGCCTTTGGAATCAGGGGTGGGCCCAGAGGTCCGCACAGAGCTCACCGACGCAGTTAGAGATTGAAACTGTCGAAATCCCTCCGTGCTAGGTCGTCCAGCATCAGAGAGAGGAGGGATAGAGGGGAGGGGTGGGGGTGGGGGTGGGGGGGGGGGGGTGGGGGGGGTGGGTGGGGGCATTGTCGCTTGTCGCTTAAAATTCTTTCTCGCGTCGCGTAGTTCATTGATTTTTTTGTTCATGACTGGCTCTATCTGACGTCCCCCCTACCCCCCCCCCCCACCCCCCCCCCCCCCGCCGCACCCCCCCCCACATTGTCTCCTTCACCACCATTCTCCAGACCACCAGCGCATGAAGGCTGGGTGGCTTTCCCGAGCGGGCTTTTTATTTACCAAACGACGGAAGCAAAAATTCAGGGCATCTCCCCCTCCCCCCCACCCCCACCACCCCCGCCCCCTCCCCACCAACCCCTCCCCCTTCCTCCCCAACCCCCCCAACATCTCTACCTCATTAGTTCACCCTGTATCATCTGCAGCACCGACGTCGTTGGGGAGTGATTGATATCAGTCGTCGTCATGAGCCAACAACCCGCGAGAGGGGAGACGCCGCACTTGCTGCTGAGTCACTTCGGCGGCGTTTAAGTGTCGGAGTAATTTAAAGACAGGTTTCCTTCCTTCTCTACGCGCCGCTCCCCCCCCCCCTCCCTCCCCCCCCCCCCCCCCCTCCATACCAACCATCATCCTCTTTTCCTCCCCTCCTCCCCCTCCCCTCCTCCCCCTCCTTCCCCCACTCCTGGATCAGATATCCCCGTCTGCAGAATCACTTGTGACAAGATGTGGATGGACATGGTTGAAACCTGATTCAAAAAGAAAAAGAAAAGAAAAGAAAAAGAAAGAAGAAAAAAAAAAAAAAGAAAAGAAGAAGAAAAAGAAAAAAGGCTGGTTCCTAAACGGCGCTGGCGGTTTTGCTGGCCTCGTGGAATTGCACGCCGTGCCGTCAGTATGCGTTGAAAGTCGTGTCGTCATGTCAGCTGTCAAGTCACTTGACTTCGTTGCTTGACTTCACAGTCAAACCGCGCTGCTGCAAAGTTGTGAGGTCTGCGAATTGCCACCAACAGGCCCATGACAGAGGAGGAGAGAAAGGTGGAAGGGGGTAAAAAAAAATGGAACGCCAGTTTGAGAGAGAGAGAGAGAGCACCGATACCCAAGTCATAAGTTTTGGTGGCTGCTTTTGGCTCTTACTGCATTGTGTATATGTGAGGTATATTCTCTTCTTCTTCTTCCTCTCTCCTCCTCTTCTCTCTTCTTCTTCTTCTTCTTATCATTATTGTTGTTGTTGTTATCATCATTATTGTCATCGTCGTCGTCGTCGTTGTTGTTGTAATCGTTATGCATTGCTATATATTTTATCAGGCACTCATCACGCGGTGTATTGTTGTACGTAACGCTAATCAAGTATTTTGTGGTGCGTAAGTCGAAGGAAGACCACATGTCACAAAACGTGGACAGAACCAATAAAAGGCAAGGAATGGGGGGTGGGGGTAGGTGGGGGGGGGGGGGGGGGATTGGCCTGAGAGGGAAGGAGGGGAGATGTGGGGGGGGGGGGGGTGGGGGGGGGAGGGAACGAGGCAGGGTGACGGGGTGGCTAACGGAACTGTGTTACACAAAGAACAAGGACCTAAGCCCCAGAGGGAGCATGTGGAAACAATCACACGGGCTGTTGCTGGATGGAGGGGAGAAGACGAGGTGCGCCTTATCTCCACCTGGCGAAAAGTGGGGAGGTGGACACGTGAGACAGGGGGAGCGGATACACGTCAGGAGCGTGGCTATGTGAGATGACGTCAAGCAGGGATACCGACGATGACTTCACAACAAGTCCATGTAGAGATTCAAGATAGTGGTCGCCGGTGGGAAGGTTGGGGGGGGGGGGGGGGGGGGGGGGGGCGTGTGTGTGTGTGTGTGGAGGGGGGGGGGGGGGGGGGGTTCGTCCCGCTCGGTGTTCTTTGTAGTCCTGGGCATTGGAGAAGTGAGAAGGCCAAGAACATGATGGACCCGACAAGTACAGGAACGACGGAAAATACTTAGATAGGAGAGAAGAAGGGGGGCGGGGGGGGGGGGGGGGGGGGGGGGGGGGAGGGGGGTAGGTGCGTGTGTGTGAGTGTTTCGTCTGCTCGATGTTTTTGTAGTCCTGGGCATGAGGAGTGAGAGGTCCGGAAAATGATGGACGACAAGTTAACCACAGGAACGATAAAATACTTATATAGGAGAGAAAGAAGGGGGGGGGGGGGGGGGGGGGGGGGGCCAAGCAGTGAGGAGAAAAGGAAAGCAGTTTGGCGGATGAAGAGAGGGGGAGCAGGTGGTTGGAGAAACAAAACAGGGGAGGGAGAACGGTGAGGGGGGGGGGGGGGGGGGGGGGGCTGAAAAGGAAAAAGAAAAGAAGTAACAAAAAAAAAAAAAAAAAAGAAAAGGAAAAAGAAAAAGCAGTCAGGAAACTTTTGAAACCAGCCAGCTTCCAGTATAGAGTCGTTGTACGTGAAAATAATGATATATAAAAAAAAACACAAAAAAAACATTATTTATGTTTGTACTGCGAACCTTCATAACACGGTCTTGCT
>JADBJO010006915.1:40000-42500 GCA_016801955.1 Conus betulinus
AGCTCAGAGAGGTTTTACCAGTTGTCGTAAAGGACAGTAGTATGGAACATCTTTTTTTTTTCTCCTTCTTTCAGTGTTTCGGAAAAAAAAAAAAAAAAAAAGATTTAAGAGGAAGGCACACACACACCACACACAAACACACACACACACACACACACACACACACACACACACACACACACACACACACACACCACACACACACACACACACACACACTACCACACACACACACACACACACCACACACACATACACACACACACACGCGCGCGCGCGCACATAACACTAACAGCTGTTGTCAGTGAAACGTCGTCTGGACATTGAGCATTCGGTTCTGTTTATGTGATATTAAAACCAGCTGACTCGGGGGGGGGGGGGGGGGGGGGGGGTGGGGGGGGGGGGTGGGGGGGGGGGGGGGGGGGCTTGTCAGGACTGTCTCTTTGTCAACGTCAACTTCTTTCAGTTTTGTTGTTGTTGTTGTAAATATTTTTTTTAAGGCATGGACAAACTTTTCAAATGAAGATGAAGATAAATCTGGAAACTAGATGTGTTTTGAAACTGTGCAAATTGACTTAGGCGCAAATCTGAAATCATTAAGCCATCAGGAATCTGGAAATCAAAGCAACGACAAGCCCTAACGTTTAAGGCACGTGCAACTCTGGAAAAGCAGGGCCTGGGCAAGTCTGGAAGCAAAGGCGTAGGCGAAGCTGAGAACGAAGGCATGATCAAAGGCTGGAAATAAAGGCACGGGACGAATGTGGAAAAAAGAAGACATCACACACAGGGGGGCGTGAGGGCCTGGACGCAGCTGATATGAAGGTAGTGGCAAAGGTGGAACTGAAGGCATTGAAAAGGTGGAAATGAGGAAATTGAAAAAAAAAAGAAAGTCAAAATGAAGGTATGAACAAGTGCGGGAATGCAGGCATGGATGGATGAAGCAGAAAAAGAAAATTGAAGAAGTGAACAAAGATTGAAATGAAGGTATTGACAAAAGATGGAAATGAAGGTATTAACAAAGATGGAAATGGAGGCATTAACAAAGATGGAAATGGAGGTATTAACAAAGATGGAAACGGAGGCATTAACAGGCATTAAAAGACGGGAATGAAGCATGGGTCAAATGGAAACGCAGAAGGAGGAAAATGAAAGACATAACAAAGATGATATTAAGAGAGATGGGAGCGCAGGTACGGGCAGGGATGGATTACTGGAAGTGAAGACGTGGAGAGAGCTGAAAGCAAAGGAAAGGCAGGAAGGGTGTAAAGCTGGAAATAGATGAACAGACCAAGGTGGAAATAAAGGCACGAAGCCCAAAATGAAAATGGGGGCCTGTGCGGCAAGCTGAAAGTTAGGGCCAGGGCATGGACAAAGGGTGGAAAATGAAAGGCATGGACAAAGGTGGAAATGTAGGCATGGACAAAGGTGGAAATGTAGGCATGGACAAAGGTGGAAATGTAGGCATGGACAAAAGTGGGAATGTAGGCATGGACAAAGGGTGGAAATGAAGGCATAGACAAAGGTGGAAATGTAGGCATGGACAAAGGTGGAAATGTAGGCATGGACAAAGATGGGGAATGAAAGCATGGACAAAGATGGAAATGAAGGATAGGACAAACATGGAAATGAAGGATAAGACAAAGATGGAAATGAAGGATAGGACAAAGATGGAATGAAGGATAAGGATAGGACAAAGATGGAAATGAAAGCATGGACAAAGATGGAGATGAAGGATAGGACAAAGATGGAGATGAAGGATAGGACAAAGATGGAGATGAAGGATAGGGACAAAGATGGAGATGAAGGATGGGACAAAGATGGGGAATGAAAGCGTGGACAAAGATGGGAATGAAAGCTATGGACAAAGATGGGAATGAAGCTATGGACAAAGATGGGAATGAAAGCATGGACAAAGATGGGAATGAAAAGCATGGACAAAGATGGGATGAAAGCATGGGACAAAGATGGAAATAAAGGGCCAGACAAAGCTGAAAAGAGCAGACCATGAACAAAGCTGCATAAACAAGAAAGAACGGTACAAACCAAAGCTGAAAGTGAAGACATGGACAAAGAAAGGCACAGACAAAGACCGAGATGGAGGGATAGACCAGTCCAGGAAGGTGAGCTGTCCTACGAATGTTAAAACACCGAAACGCTGAAAACTGAGAGAGAGTGACAAAAGTCGCATTTATAATATTCACGAACATACGTAATCTGTGGAGTTGGGAAATTGGGTTTACACACACACACACACACACACACACACACCCCACCTATATACATACATGCATATATATATATATATAATATATATATATATAGATATATATATATATATATAATATATAATATATATATATATATCACACACACACACACACACACACACACACACACACATAAAGAAAGGGGGAGGATTGGGGAGGTTAAGATGCTAACATTAACCTTCAGACTTTATAAATTTACGAAAGAAAGATTCATACATTGCAAGCGCGCATGC
>JADBJO010006915.1:57500-60000 GCA_016801955.1 Conus betulinus
TTTCTGCCTCCCATCCTCTCTCTCTCTCTCTCCCCTCCAACTTCATTTCTCTTCCACACACACCCCCCCTCCCTCCCCCCCCCCCCCCCCTCTCCCCCCTACCCCCCTCTCCGACCTTCAGACCTGATTATCCTGTAATAACCAACTGGAGCGTGACTGTTGGGAAGACTGGATCTCACAACTGGGGGTGCATTTTCCTGTACCTACAGTAATCCACCCGTGTTTTCTCCGTTAAGGTGGGATGTGCCTGGGTCCTCTCAGCAACAGGGCTGTTAGTCAGTCTAGTAACTGCGATGGTGGTGGTTTGCGTTTCGCAACTTGACATTGGCTGGGTGGAAGTTGGAGAAGGGAGGTAGAGTTGGGATCGACAGGGGGGGGGGGGGGGGGGGGGGCAACAGGGGGGGGGCTTCTTGACAAACAAGTGTGACCGTCACGTAGAGTGAGGAGCTGCGTGCATTGCTGTGTGTGTGGTGAGCTGGCCTTCTCATTCTTTCATGGGTGACTTTTAACGTCCTAATGGCCTGAGGCCCTTAAGGACAAGGTACACTTGCAGACACAGGTCTGCATCTTCTGTGGCAACTGTTGTCGCTGGGCATTAGTGGGCGAGTTTCGTCATGTTTCTCTCTCAGATCTCTGGTTCCTTTTGAACTTTAGTTTCAAGTTCGGATGTTGGTCGGCCGACGATGGGCGTCGATGTATTTGGCTTCTTTTTCCCCCAACTAAAAGCCTGCCTTAAGGACCACCGGGCGGCCTTCTTCGTGCTCGGGGGTGGCGATAGTTCTGTGCCGCGTGAGGCCGTCTCAAAAAGGAGGCAGGACGAAAGTCGCTGGAGCGCTGCACGAGTCCCTAAAATTCGGCGGGTACACGCAGACTACTGCGGCGGAGGGCAATTTTTCAGCCCAACCCCATAAGGAGTGCCCCCATGTCTGCAAGGCTCAGAACACAGTGTCCCAGTCCACGGGTAATCGCAGTCAGGCAGCGGTCCATCGCCGATCGCCCCACATCTCCAGGAGCCGTTCCCCGGCGACACAGGCTAGACCCACTGTCACACATATAGCTGGAAGGATCGCTGCGCCGCCTGACACTGACCTCTCACATCAGTGTCTTTCAAAGGAGAGCTGCCATCTCTCCCTTGGCGTCCGCTGCTATGCCACATTCGCAGCGAACGACGTGAGCTGGCCTTGTTTTTAGGCTCTTTTTGAGATGGCCTTGTTTTAACCCCCTTTAAAGAGGCCCGCAGACATAGGATGAATCAATGGGGTTGGGTCAGTGGTGAGCCAGTCCTTGCGGATACCATCGCCCGCAGACATGGCCAGTCCACAGGAAAGGCACACGGTGAAGTCACGTGCATACCTGACCTTTCACCTAGCTTTTTTGTGTGCACACTCTGTGTCTTGCGGATAGGAATATCACTGACTTGTTTGTACTCCAGCTGGCTCAAACACCCGCACCGTTATCGATCGTTGTTGGCATGCTGGGCCAGTCGCTTCGTCAGACATGCACATGCTGGACAAAAGTGGTTTGATTGCATTTCTCGCTGTTGTTGATTTTTTCTTCTGTGTGCAATGCTTTGCGTGGGTTGAAGTGAAAGATACCTTTTTGTGATTGAGTGCACAATTGAATCTGTCAGCAAAAAGAGTTGCCATTTTTTGAAGGAAGCTACATACTATTCGAGTCATCTACCCCCGACCGTTGAAATGATTCTGATAGGAAGATTGCAGGCAATGTAGATTTGAGGTCGGCAGTGCAAAGAGATCACGGGTGCCGTGTTGGCTTAGTGGTAAAGGGCTGGTTCAGAGTCAAATGGTGTGAGTTGGAATCACCCTAGCGTCCAACACAAAGAAGCTGCCATTTTGCCTTCCCATCAAAATCTGTTCTTCTTCTGGTGTAAGCAGTGTAAGAAAACCCCCCCCCCCACCCCCACCCTTTCTCCCTCCCTCCGTCCTGAGAAGAGAATGTCATCCCTGTATGCCACATTACCTCTGGTGATTGGAGTCACTGCAATAACCCTAAGAGACCACAGGTGTAATCTGTCAACATTCCGCTGTCCATGTTCCTGACAGTTTCGATTGATATTGATCAAGACTTGCTCAAGTCGTTAAGCCTCAGAAGTTGGTTGCCTCTCGTGTGAGGCTGCCGTTAGGGCAAGTTGTCCTCTGGTTTATCATCCACACAACTCTCACTACTAGGTGATGTGGTTTTGAGACCATTTTTTTCTTATTTATTTTTATTTTTATAAAACTCTTCTCGGGGTATTTACTCACGTGTTTGAAGGATCGCATAATTGACTGTCCATGGTTTGCCCAGGCAGAGCGTTCTGGAGCCAGCTTGGCGCTTTGTCTGTGCAGTGTCATGGTTTCTAGGGAGTCCTTGCAAGATGGCAATGATTTTAGTCAGATTCTGTTCAAGTCTGTGTATGTATTTCGTCGGATTTCGTTTGTGGTTCTTGTTCACCCACAACAACGCCACTGTCTTCTTCTTTACCCACAGTAACGCCACT
>JADBJO010006915.1:75000-95000 GCA_016801955.1 Conus betulinus
GAAGAGCTGCCAGCTGGCGCTTCATTCAGTCGTTTCCCGTGTCATCCAGTCAGTATCGTTCAATATCGTTCACTCAGTTTTCCTTACTTCCTTCATTTTTCCATTTCTCACGCAGGGTGCATACTGTGTGTAATGCGTCACCCATACCACGGCCAAACTGGCTTTTTCTCTTCCAAAAGTTGGTGATGGGATTTTATGTGTGTGCAAGATGTTTATGCGTGCGTTCACGCACGGAACTTCGGTTTATCGTCTCATTTGAAAGACTGTGCGGGAAATGGAGTCAGAATCAGATGTTAACTCCGAGGGAAAAATCCCCCCTGTACGGAAAACAGCCCGGCAGAGATTCGAACCCGCAACCCCAGGATCACCCAGATCATCCAATGCTGTTAACTTCCACTTGGCAGGCGGAGGTTTTTCCTGTTCACCCTGTTGCCCCCTCTTTCTACGGTACTCCACCCTTCTCCATCCCAAACCCGCCTCGGCCCTTTCCCAATACCTCCCCCCTCCTCCAGCCCCCCCCCCCCCCCCCCCCTCCCACCCCCAACCCCCCAACCCTCTTTCTTTCCATGTGACGTAGTTGCTGGCTATAAGCTGGCAGCATATCGTGGCAAATTTTCGATTGCTTCCAGTATCGATCTGTCAGGCAAAACAGAGACATCCGAAGAAGGGGGAGAAGGAAGGGAAGCGGTTCCCTAGGGGGTGCGGGCGGGGTGGTTGGTTGAGGGAAGTTTAAGTATATCACAAAAAAAAAAAAAAAAAGGTTAATCGAGGAATTTTAGGATAGCGCAGAGGGAGGTGGATATAAAAGAAAACAAAAAAGAGAAAAAAAAAAATGGGGGTGGGGGGGGGGGGGGAAAAAAGAAAAGAAGAAAAGAAAAGAAAAAAAAAAAAAAAAAGAAAGACAAAACAAAACAAAAGTGTTGGATTGGTGTAGCCGTAGGGAAGAGAGGGAGGGGGGGGGGGGGGGGGGGGGGGGGGGGGGGGGGGGTTGCTTTGGGGGGGGGGGGGGGGCAAGCACAATAGGGGGAGAGGTGACATTGCGGGGGCCTGTGGAAAAAAAACCACTGAACCAAACGGATTGGTAGATGATGTCCGTCGGGCGCACAAGCAAGTTAACGCGCTCGTTCGCACACAAACAGCTCTCTCTCTCTCTCTCCTCTCTATCTCTCTCTCATCTTCTCTCTCTCTCTATCTCTCTCTCTCTCCACTCATGCTCTTCTCATCTCTCTCTCTCTCTCAGTCCTCTCTCTCTCTCTCTCCTCTCGTTCTCACACGTCTCTCTCTCGCTCTCTCTCTCTATCTCTCTCTCTCTCTCTCTCTCTCTACAGTCGCTCTGGTATCTATCTTTTCTCTCAGCCTCTCTCTCTCTCTCTCTCTCGGGTCTCTTCAGGTCTCTATATCTCTCCGTCTCTCATGTCTTCTCTCTCTCTCTCAGTCGCTCTCTTCTCTCTCTCTCGTGTATTCCTCTCTGATCTCTCTCTCTCACTCTCTATCTCTCTCTCTCTCCTCTCTTCGTGTCTCTCTCTCGGTGCTCTCTCTCTCTCTCTCTCTCTCTCTCTCTCTCCTCTCTATCTCTCTCTCTGCAGTGTCTCTCTCTCTCTCTCTCTCTCTCTCTCTCTCCTCTCTCTCTCTCTCTCGTCCTCTCTCTCTCTCTCTCTCTCTCTCTCTCTCTCTCTCTCTATCTCTCTCTCACTCACACACACACACACACACACACACACACACACACACACACACAGTGGATGTTCTCTTCTCTTCAGGGGGAGTTCTAGAATTGTATTTGAAATTAAAAGACGTAGCCGTTGTACATTAAAAAAAAAACCAAAAAAACTCATATACATTTTTGTGTGGGTGTGTGGGTGTGGGGGGGGGGGGGGGGGGGGGGGCAGACTGTCTGTCTTTCCATAACATTTGTCTGACTGTTGTGTGCGTCCTAAGGTGCCCTACGTATCGTCTGAAGGTGTGAGGGATAGGGGACGACCCCTGGTTGCCTGAACGAAGGCGACGAAGACTGCAGCTGGCTTATGTAGTAGCCTTGACCTGCATAGCCACGACCTTCGACCCCAAAACCATCATCCAGCTGTGACAGAAACTCGCTCGGGAACCTGGAGAACGAGAGAGAGAGAGAGAGACCAAGAGAGAGAGAGGACGAGAGAGAGAGAGAGAGAGGACAAAATTCTTAATTTACGAGGATAATAGAGAAGCGCACTGGCGCGTTGTTTGACATCCAGTGCTCGCCCTGAGTAGGGACTACAACATGCAGTGAAATGAAGAAAAAGAAAACACCCGAAGGTGCTGGGGAGGACCCAGAGAAGCACTTTGGATTCTCTCTTGAGGGCACATAAGACCGTATGGCGAAAGCTTGGCTGTATCTGGAGTGGCACTGTCTTCATCTGTCCGTGGGCAGGGGGTGGTTGGGTCTGTGGGGTGTGCTCGGCAGCTGGAGGGCGGTGTCTTTTGCCGGTGGGGTCTGCAGTCACGAAATACGGGCTGGTACACCCATGGGGATACTATTTTAAGGGTGTTATGAGTTGCATCCTGTAGTCTGATTTACCTCTGTTCAGGAGCAGTTATGTCCCTTGATATCTTATGGCGTGTCCTGCGCGTGCCTGTACCCATCTTCAACACAGCGCAGGCCTCCAAGGGTGGTACAGGACTGCTCAAAAGGCGGGTGAAGACAGTGCTTCTCTGAGTCCTCCCCCCAGCACCTTCGGGTGTTTCTCTTTTTCTACATGAGTGAAATGAAATAATGGTAAGAATACAAGCAAAGAAACAAAGCGGTCATGCAATTATAGTGGAGAGAGAGTGGGGGGGGGGGGGGGGGAAGAGATTGACATAGTTGTATCGAGAGAGAGAGAGAGAGAGAGAGAGAGAGGAGAGAGAGAGATAGAGAGAAGAGAACCGGCCGGAAATAAGGTCATAATGCCAGCCAGTCATCAGTAAAATCACCGGACAGCGCACTGTTCTTTCTAAATTTCTGTTGTCATTCAGACGGTTAGTGACGCACAACGTCGTTATATCATCCTGAGGGTGGGGCTGGGGGGAAAAAAAAAAGAGAAAAAAAAAAGTAAGGTTCTTCACAGTCATTGTCTTCGCCGCATCATCGCGATCCTGAAGCGCTGATTGTGTGTGAGGAGGATGAAATCCAAATAACGCTGGCCTTAGCTGCGGCGCGGTAGTACAGCTGACAAAAGAGAACGCCTTCCATTTGGACGAGAGCCCACGGGAGCCGGTGGTTTCTTAGTAGTCTCCAGGAGAGAGAGAGAGAGAATGAGAGAGAGAGAGAGAGAGAGAGAGAGAGAGGGGGGGGGGGGGGCAACGAACGAACGAACAAAACTATATTGTCAGGAGAGTGAGAGAGAGAGAGAGAGAGGGGGGGGGGGGGGGGGGGGGGGCAACGAACGAACGAACAAAACTATATTGTCAGGAGAGAGAGAGAGAGAGAGAGAGAGAGAGAGAGAGAGAGAGAGAGAGAGAGAGCACACAGTTGACGTTTCTCTCTCCCTGGAAGAGGAGGAGGACTGAGGAGAAGAGTAAGGGAGAAGACATAAAAAAAAGAGTTTACAGGCGCCCCACCTTGGAGAGTCCCAGACGACAATGGCTGGCCATACACTTGGGGGGGTGGGGGGGGGTGGGGGTGGGGTGGAAGAAGGGATGGGGGGGGGGGGAAGCGGCGGAAACAATCCATTTCCCGCCTTCACACAAACAACAGAACAGGGTACCCTACAACATGAAACTACTTCAGTCAGCGAGTTAGTTGGACGAGCTGTCCGACAACAAACCTCTTAGAACCGAAAAAAAAAAAAAAAAAAAGGGGGGGGGGGGGGGGGGGGAGAAAGGGGTTGGTGTGGGTGAAGAAGCGTGGGGTGTTGGTGGTGAGTTGAGTTGAGGAGGAAGGCAGGGTGCGTGTGTGTGTGGGTGTGGGTGGGGGGGTGGGGGGGTCGTCTTTCTCTGTCTGTCTGTGACTCTGTGTGTGTGTGTCTTTCTGTCTGTCTTCTCTCTATATCTGTCTCTGTCCGTCTGTGACTCGCTGTCTGTCTCTCGGTTGAGGAATGGGGGCAGGTAAGGGCGGGGGGCGTCTCTCTCTCTTTCTCTGAATCTCTGTCTGTGTGTCTCCATCTGACTGTCTGTCTGTCTCTGTCTGTCTGTTGTCTGTCTCTGATTCTGTCTGTCTGTCCATCTTTCGCTCTGTCTCTCTGTTTGTCCTCTCCGTGAGAGTGTGGAGCCTGTACTACCACCTGACTGCCAGCCCCAGCGACAACAAAGGCCCGACAAGGCCGCAGAGTAACGGGCCCTTCGATCCCAGACGACGAGAGGAGCCCAGGCAATCACCGCGTCATCAGTCGCTCGGCTGCCCAGAACAAGGGAGCGCAGCGTGAGCCGCCCTCCAGGCGCACGTCATCAAACCGGGAGTTCCTTTGGGCGTCAGCTCTGAAGACCTGCAAACAGGCTCAGTCAGCTAGGCTCCATCTCCCTTAATATAACGCGCGCGCCGTCAAGTGGACCCCGTGATTGGGCCAGGAAGGTTGGGGGGGGGGGGGGGGGGGGGGGGGGGGGGGGGGGGGATCAAAGGAGGTTGGGTATTGGAGGCTCCCGGGCTCTCCTTCGTTTTGGGTCCTCCTGGAGGGCGGTAATCAAAAGGGAGGGTGCGGGGGGAGGGGAGGTGGTGATAATGGGGGGAGGGGAAGGGAGTGGCGTGTGTGTGGTGTGTGTGTGTGTGTGGGGGGGGGGGGGGGGGATGACGCACAACCTCCGCCCCACCTGGGCTGTCTGCCCTGCCAAGGTCGAGGTCAACGACATGCTTTTTGCCACACCACTGTCTGTCTGTCTACCTGTATGCTTGTCTGTCTGCCTTTCAGCTTGTCTGTATGCCTGTGTCCCCCCCCCCCCTCTCTCTCTCTCTCTCTCTCTCTCTCTCCTTCCTCTCTCTCTCTCTCAAACAAAATCTCCACTTTTTCGTCTTCCTCTCCAAGAAAAAAAGAAAAGGGGGCAAATGGGCAAATACTTGAGGAAATCGCCTGAAAGGGAGAGGAGGGGGGGGGGGGGGGGGGGGGGGGGGGGGGAGCCCTGGGAGGTATTACAGTGGGGAAGTTGAGTGGAATAAAGAAACTGTTTGCTGAAGGAGGAGGCAGAGAGGGAAGGAAGGGAGAAAAAGGGGAGTTCTTCGGCCAGAGACTTCAAGGACGTTTGAATGAAAATCACACAGCGGCCAAATAAACTGGCGAACAAGCAATTTCTTCCTACTCCCCCCCGCCATCCCCTCTCCAACCATCTCCCAGACACCTCTCCAACACCTTCGCCCACAACAGACACACACACACACACACAGGCTCGCTCAGGCGCTCAGGGGGTGCTGCAAGAGAGAATGCTAGCATGATTCGGATCCAAGAACAACAACAGCAGCAGCACGGCTACACTCAGCTTACACTTCGTTTGCTGCTGATTATTATTAATCTTTACCGTGCTTCCTGGGCCATCCATGACCCAGTGACTCAATGATAAAAAAAAGTTCACATCTTATCAACGGATAGAGCTATGGCTTACGAAATCTTAGGTGTTCCTCAACGATCTTAATAGCCTTTGATCACTGAAATTTCAAGTATTCGCACAATCAGATATAAGCGTAATTAGTCGTGTTTCCCCCGGACGTACATATTATTCAATGGGTCGCACATGACCCCATCGGATGGGGAATAAGTTGCTGAACCGCTGTTTATCAGGTGTGGGTCTTACAAGACCCACGCGATCTGAATAGGGATAAGCAGAGGGATTAGCAATAGGGATAAGCAATAGGAAAAGCCTCTACAAAATGTGTGGGTTTTGGGCGACCCGCACGATCTATGTGGTCAAAAAACGTCATCCGGTAAAGGTTAATAGGACACAGCTTTTTAAAAGTGGTTCTTGAACACAGATGTTTCACAGTCGTTGACACTGGATGAAGTCACACGCGCACAGCCACAAGGCTACAACTTGTAATATGATCACACCGTAACTATTCAATTCATTTGATGGCGGTCTCATGTGGCCTCCACGTTGGGCTGAGCTGGTCATGAAATGCGAACCGTGTTGTTACAGGTGAACACTGGTCATAATTATCTACGATGCTGGCATTAACTGTTACAGCCATGATGATAGAATAAAACAGTATTGACATTCGAGCGGAGGGCGAGGATTCTTACCCTCACCCCCTCCCTTCCTCCCCCCTCCCTCGCCCGTCCGTCCCCCCCCCCCCCCCCCCCCCCCCCCCCCCCCATGCCCTGCTAGATGGGGGACATCTAACTTTGCAACATCTCTCTCTCTCTCTCTCTCTCTCTCTCTCTCTCTCTCTGTACCCAGGCTGATACTCGTGCGGACACTCCCTGTCTAGACAGGCAAGGATTAATCCCATCTACCCAACAAAGGGAGTGGAATTTTGATCCCGCCCATTAAGGCAGCCATACTCCAACTTTGGGGAAGGTGCATGCTATGTGTAACGTGTCGTCCATACCAACGGCCAAACTGGCCTTCTCTTCCGAAAGTTGGTGATGGGATTTTTCGTGTGTGCAAGATGTTATGCGTGCGTTCACACACGAAACCTCGGTTTATAGTCTCATTGGAAGGACTGTATAGGAAATGGAGTCAGAACCAACTCCGAGGGAAAAATCCCCCTGTACCCGAAACAGCCCGGCGGAGATTCGAACCCGCAACTCCAGGATCGCCAAGATTGCAACACATAAGGATGTAGAGTAGGTATTGAGGTCCACCCAGACTGTCAACCAGCGCCTGTGGCTAGAACAACACCACAGACCAGCAGACATCACAAACACCAGACACACTGACAACAAAGTTCGATGTCTGGGGACCCCCCCTCCCCTCCCCCCCCCCCCCCCCCCCCCCACACACACACACACACACACACACACTTTTTCTGTCTGTCTGTCTGTCTGTCTGTCTCTCTCTCTCTCTCTCTCTCTCTCTCTCTCTGCTCTCTCTCTTGCTTGCTTGCTTGCTTGCCAAATGCCCACAGTAGTCTTACACGCGTTATTTTTTTTCCTTCCTTACACGATGATGAGAGAGAGAGAGAGAGAGAGAGAGAGAGAGAGAGAGAGAGAGAGAGAGAGAGAGGGGGTAATTTTGGCTTGTATGTTTGTCAACATCTTTTAAAAACATTTTTCCAACGTGTAAAATGTACGTGACGTTAAAAGCCTTATGAATGGGCCCGCGCAACAACAGCAACAACAACAACAACAACAACAACAACAAATCGGTTTCCACTACAGTTTATACTGATTGTTGTTCCCTGCTCTTCATGCTAAAACTATTTTCCCTTCCACTGCTAATCATATTGTAATGATTTGGTTTTTCGCCAGGGCTACACTGTATTGTAATAGAAATATTTCCCGCTGCTTGGTATGATAATGATGTTTTCCCACTGCTGTTAATGAATGTAGAGATGGAATTATTTCCATTGCTAATCGCATTATGATGGAATTATTTGACGTCGCTCTTTGTATTATAACGACATTATTATTATCATTTTTGTTTACAGTCATTCGTATTACACTAAAGCTATTTTCTCTGTTACTGTTTTTTCTGTTTTTTTTTTTTTTCCACTCTAGTACTTATTTTGTGTGTTTAACGATTTTTTTTAAAAATTACTGTTTGTTTTGCTTCTGTGTCACTTTTCCAAAAAAATGTATTTGTTTTCTTTGTTCCTTTTTTTCTTTACTTTCTGTTGACTGTAACGAAGTGATTTTTCTTTTTATGCTGTATTGTTTCTGTGACATTTCTGTCCAGGTATCATTTTGTATGTTCGTTAATTGAGTATGCGCGCGCACGCGCGCGCGCGCGTGTGTGTGTGTGTGTGTGTGTGTGTGTGTGTGTGTGTGTGTTTGTGCGTGTGTGTCCCTCCAAGGAGGTTTTATTGTTAATTCAACAGCAGTCACTACAGAATCAGCAATTTTCAATGACTGAAGAAGTCCATCAAACGCAACAAATAAAAAATATGATCATGAAAAGGGGTAGTTACTGCCACGGATGCAGACGAACAGATTACAGGACAAAACACAATGCATTTCGACCTCTTGGGTCTTCTTCAGGCAAAACAAAGAACATTTAGGACAGTGAAAACGAAGAACGAGAAACCACTTATCTTCTCATATCCGATAAGTGGTTTCTCGTTCTTCGTTTTCTGGCCTAAATGTTTATTTGTTTTTTTTGCCTGAAGAAGACCCAAGAGGTCGAAAGCATTGTGTCTTGTTCTGTAATCTGTGTCCTTGGCAGTAACTAACCCCTTTTCTTTATAAATTTTGCTTCATTTTCCGCCCTCCGTCGTTTCGTTTTGAAACTTAGATAATGAAAGATATACTAGTATAAACTTACCACGCACTATCGGTAAACTGATCATGAACACTGACCTGCCCTGTCTCTTACACCCAGACTCACGGATGACAGAGAGAGAGAGAGAGAGAGAGAGAGAGAGAGAGAGAGAGAGAGAGAGAGAGAGAGAGAGAATGGATAGATGAGTTTTAATGGAGACGTGTGGAGAAGGTGTGGGGTTGGAAGGTAGAAAATCATGTGAAAGTGAAAAGAAAGAGCAGAAAGAAATGGCCTTCCACAGAGCGGTATTTTTTTTTTTTTTTTTAAATCAGAAATAGAGTCCTTGTAAGACTTTGTATTAACGAGATTTAAAAACAAACACGTGATAAATTACACAGATTTAAAAACAAACAAAATGATCAAGTCAAGTAAACTTTATTATCTCAAATCGAGAAATTAAGTCCGTATAAGACTTTGTTATTAAAGAGACCTTAAAAACAAACTACTCCTACTCCTATTCAACAATAATGGATTCATTAATTACAGCATTGTAATTTTTTTTTTTTTAAGTGTGTGTAGTTCTTGCTTCGTGCACCCATCCATATGTTCTCGTATTGTTTGTAATCGGTTTCAAAATCCTCTCAGAGCCAATTACACGTTTAAGAACTGGAAGTTCATTCAGGAGAACGTACACCTCCGCCAAGGTCGAACGAAACGTGGATGTGTCTGTTGAGCCGGTTCATGTAAGAAAACATTCTTAAATCAGGGGAGGTAATAGTTGGCAGGTGTGAGGGAGTTACTTCCTGTGTGCAAAAAATAAAAGAAGAAAAAAGAAAAAGAAAAAAAAAAAAGAAAAGAAAAAGGAGGAAAAAAGGGGGGAAAAAACTGTAACGTCGTGGATACTCGTCAGTTCGCAGCGGTAACTGTCCAGTGTCAAGCTCAATGGAAATTTCAGCCTAATGTTATGAAGAATGTGAACGGATCGAGGATGCGTCAGTTCAGCTGGTTCTGCATGCATTACGGATCTGCAGCAACAGGTGGAGGGCGTGGCCCGCGGGCCACCTTCCATTTTTTTTCCTCTCACAGAGCGATGTCAGAGAGATTTCAGCAGATCCTGCGTCGTGAACATTAGAAATAACGTTCCCGAGTCAGTCACTCTGTCGACAGCGAGACGTGAAGTAAATTGAACGGTGCGCTTAGAGTTGATTTCATCAAAATTTTGCGTATTATAAATACCATAATTATAATAATTATTATTATTATTCATCCTTCAGCTCCATTTTTATCTTTGACGATTGTGAATTTTCTTTTTTTTTTTCTTTTCTTTTTTTTCCGCGTACGTAGGCTGATACTCGTGCGGACACTCTCCGTATAGACAGGCAAGGATTAATCCCATCTGCCCAAGAAAGGAGTGGAGTTTTTTTGTGTATATGACTGTTTTTTTGCATCCCGCCATTAAGGCAGCCATACTCCAGCTTCGGGAAGGTGCATGCTATGTGTAACGAGTCATCCATACAACGGCCGCCAACATGCTCTTCTCTTCCGAGAGTTGGTGATGGGATGTTACGTGTGGGCAAGATGTTTATGCGTGCGATCACACACGAACCTCGGTCCCATTCGAAGGACTGTATGGGAAATGGAGTCAGAACCAATGTTAACTCCGAGGGAAAAATTCCCCTGTACTGAAACGGCCCGGCGGAAATTCGAACCCGCAAACCCCAGGATCACCAAGATTACGAGTTCGGCACTCTAGAACTGACCTATTCTGCCCCCGATTGTGATTTTGATTAACACAGATGCGTACAAAAGGAGGCAGGGCTTTTTTTTTTTTTTTTTTTTTTCGTTTTGTTGTTGTTGTTGTTAAACGTAGCTGACAGGCAAACATACACAAAGTGACACAGGTGAAAAACATAATCTGCTTGGGTGGAAATGATATGATAGTAAAGAGAAGATGAGATGAAGAAGAAGAATTGGGAAGATCTGAAAGTAATTAAAACAGCATCACAAACGAGGTTACATTTAGCTCACTCTGAGCGAGGTGGCCCATTTCTGGCCCATTTTGGAGTGCATCTTATCAAACTAAACCAGGAATTGAGCCTATCAGTGATTCAGAAGCAAACCACCAGGGACTGGTTGTATTATTGATGGGTGTTGATTTACGCGCTTGTGTGTGTGTGTTTTGTGTGTGTGTGTGTGTGTGTGTGTGTGTGTGTGTGTGAATGAAGATTATTTTGTAATGCTTTCATTTTGGGATTATTTTCCAATGGAGAGATTGAGTGTGGTTTGATCGTTTTATGATGTACAAGTCGTAGTAGATGCTGCTTATTCACAACTGGGAACAGAAACCAGTATTTATTTAAAAAAAAAATAATAATAAAATAAATAAATAAATAAAAGTAAAAAAAAACCACGCGGGAATCGGACCAGTAACCTTCGGCATACCATTCGCATATTCTAACCACTCGGCCACCACTGCGCATTCTGGATGATAAGGGAAGTTCTGTAACTGTGCGGGTGCATCCTGCATGCTTCAGTCACATGGGTCGTGTGTAGTGTGTGTGTGTGTGTGTGTGTGTGTGTGTGTGTGTGTGTGTGTGTGTGTGTTGTGTGCGTGCGTGCGTGCGTGTGTGTGTGTGTGTGTGTGTGTTGTTTGATGCTGCTTTTTTTTCAGCAACAGGAACAGGGGAAAAGGAAGGGATGGGGGTGGGGGGGGGAGCGGGTCCTCTACGTGGAAACAGTCGTGACAAGGGCCAACATGGTCGTCAGGGCGATACTGCGACACCGACACTGAAACTGAACGCTCTTAACGAGCGCGAGACCGGGGAAAAGGGTGAAATAAGTCCTTAATCACCGTGACATACACACACGGGGGTTGATATGAGAACAACAACAAACAACAACAACACAGTGACTCCGAGCTTGTAGAGTGCTTCTTCACCACGGATGTGTTCCATCCTCCATGGATTGGGCCTCTGGTGAACTCAGCTCTAGGGACAAACATGTTGCAGTAGTATACATCATGACGGTGACATTGAATGCTTGTGATTTGTGGTTGACATGAGGAGCATGGGTGTTAGAACATACAAAGCAAAGCCGGGAGAGGAGGTGGAGGGAGGCGGGGGGGGGGGGGGAGGGTGGATTAATAAGGAGGGATACGCCTGTCTTTAATTAAGCCGTCAGTGTTTGATTTCCCATGGAACTCGATCGCCTGCATCGAAGAAAGACCCCAAGGCGGGGGGGGGATGGGGTGGGGAGGGGGGGGGGGGGGGGGGGGGGGGGGGGGGGGGGGGGGGGGGGGGGGGGGGGCTGGACCCATGAGGGTGAGGACCCAAAAAAATGGAACGAAGCGGCACTGAGACTCCCGGTCCTGTTAGACAGACAGGGGCGGAAGAGAGAGAGAGAGAGAGAGAGAGAGAGAGAGAGAGAGAGAGAGAGACTTTGATTGATTGGTTGATTGATTGATCTTTTAATACGAAAGGATGAAGATTTGGGGCCAAAGCCTAGTCTTACAATCTGTCTTTGTTATGCATACGTTATTTCAACACATATTATTCATACTGAGAATTCAACATAGCAACACTGTAATCTAATTCTACAATGATATATTCGTAAAAATAATAATGACATGGTGGGTGGTGAAATAGAAGGAAACTTAACAAACAAATAAAACTACAGAGAGAGAGAGGAGAGAGAGGGGGGGGGGGGGGGGAGAGAGGGAGGGGAGAGAGAGGGGGGGGGATGGGAGAAGAGAGAGGGAGGGGAAGAGAAAGAGAGAGGGGGGGGGAGGAGGGGAGCGAGAAAGAGAGAGAAAAAAAGAGAAAGAGGGGGGGGGGTAGGGACAGGGGGGGAATGGCAGAGGAGGCGGGGGTGGGGGGGGGGGGGGGGGGGGGGGGGGGGGACTCAGTGGGGTGCCCTATGAGCCGTGACGGACTGTGGGGGTAGGGGGAGCCCACATGGTTGCCCCAAATGAGCTGTGACTCACCAGGCTCACACCCTGCCTCCCTCCACCGTGTCAGCGGTGCCCCCCACGATTTATACCAAACGTCTCCCCTCCAACCGGCCCGCTCTTCGGACGCCTTTGACAGTTCATTCTGTCCCTCCTCCATCCCCCCCCCCCCCCCCCCCCCCCAGACCCCCTCCCTCAAAAAAAAAAAAGAAAGAAAAAAGATGTGCCCCCCCCGCCACCTCTTCACACTCACATTCAAGAAAGTAATAACATCTCTGTCTCTCTCTGTCTCTGTCTCTCTCTGTGTGTGTGTGTCTCTCTCTCTCTCTCTCCCTCTCTCTCTCTCTCTCTCTCTCTATCTCTCGTCCCTGCATCCATCAGAAAGCAACAGTACCCCACCACCCCTTTTTTTTCTGGCACTATGCCTTCACACACACAGACACACACACACACATACGCGCGCGCGCACGCACACACGCACACACACACTTTCTCACAGAGGTATCGATGATGATGCGAAACACTTGCCACGAGCCTCAACCCCTATCCACATCACCACCACGGTAGTGCGCGTGCAAGGCAACAGAAAAGTATGGTAGTTTGGGATCGTCAAAAGATCACAGTTCTTCACTTGCTGCTGCCTTAGGAAAGGAATACCATTTTGTTCGTTGACACTGTTGACAGTGTTATTGTTTTCAAGAGATGTAATTATTACTTGGGATGTGGAAAGAATTTTGTTTGTAAACAGAAAAGAATAACCCACTATCCCCATCCCACCATTACTAATTTTCACAGCTTTTGACTGACGTAGAAGGTATTAGGCAGTGAGAAAAGATAAAGACAAGTTTTTAAAAATCGTAATGGGGGAAAGAAATGAATAAATCGTTATTTAACTTTGAAAGAGAGACGTGAAAGAAAGAATGTGAAAAAAAGAAAAAAGAGGAAAGGCATTATAGAAATCAAAGTGCAAAAAAAAAAAAAAAAAAGAAGACACACAAAAAAAATTTACATTGTAAAGAAAGGCGACAAAGAAACTGTAATCCAGACATTCAACATCACAGTTAAAAAAAAAAAAGTGGGTCTTTCATTTCAGAAATTCGTATCTTTCAGTTGCTGAAACTTTCTTTCTGCGTGTCTTTGTTCTTTATCTTTCATGATTCGATTATTAATGAACGCCTAGATGGTTCGTTTTTTTTTTTTGTTTTTTTTTTTTTTTTTTTTGCTTCATATGTTCGTGTTGGGGAGAGAGAGAGTGTGTGTGTGTGTGTGTGTGTGTGTGTGTGTCTCCTTTCCAGTGAACCGTGCGAGATGATCTAAGTGCTAGTTTTTGGACTGCCGCACACATTTATCGCACGTGACAGACGCTTACCAGCAACTGAGCAGGCAAAATGCTGTGAAATCCGCTTTGTTATAAAAGAAATACACTAGCAAGGGGGGGGGGGGGGGGGGGGGGGGGGGGGGACCAAAAAAGACATGGATGACAATGTGCCATTGTGATACACTTTCTTCGGGGATTGCAACCCGAGTTTCTTACGGACTGATATATGTTATGACAGTGAAATTATACCTTACAAACTAGAAAACAAACAAACAAAACAATGGCAGGTAGGCCTCTCAGGTCTGACCAGCGCGTTGGGTTAATGCGTAGGTCAGACATCCGCTGAGTCGTAGCCACGAGACTCTATTCTTCAGTTCTCTCATCTTCATTGTTATTTCATTTATCCATCAGCTTAAAATCATGCGTAGTGTGTTCTCAAAACTTAGCGGATGTGGTGTAACGTATATGGACTAGTCCGCACGCAGTGACGCCTCCTTGATGAAACTGAAACTGAAACAATCTACATGATCATAATTATAATTCTTTTGTTTTCGGTCAGCCAGCGAATAATTGTTATGGCTCAGTCTTGGCATCGAAAGCAAACATATCAACCATTTTGACGTGAGAGAACAATCATAATAAATTCATGATTATTCTTTTTTTTCCTCTACGGCAAGGGATGGGGAGGGGTGGGGTGGGGTGGGGGTACCGGTGGGGAGAAGCAGCAATCCTGGTCTTTTTGATGCACATAGTTTCCCATAGGCGAGCTCCCCAATTGATGAAACTTCCTAGTTGTACTGCCATTTGCACAGTTTAATTACGCCTCTCTGCAGCGGAGTTGGCCGTTACTACCCCCCACTCCCACTTCCCTCCCCACCCCCCCCCCCCCCCCCCCTGCACACGTTGTTGCCACAATTTCTTTCTCCCCTGCCTTTCTATACACGAGAGCCGACTGACGAGATGTCAAAAAAAAAAAAGAAACGATATATTAAAGAATAGGAAAACCAAAAAAAACAAAAAAAAAAGTAAGAAAAAAGAAGAAAGGAACAAAAAAAAAGAAATGTCAATCTGGCGATATGATTCTGAGTCGCCCTTCAGTCGAGCGATGAAACGGCTGACGATCCAGCTGAAGGAAGTGGCCCTGGACCCCCCGGCTCCCGGGGAGGGTAGGAGGAGGATGACCCCGGGGGGGGGTCATGTGGGGGAGGGAGGGCGTGGTGTCTGCGCGTGCTTCGAGTAGACGTGAAAGTTGGGCAGGCGGCGTGTAGTTATGACAGCATGACGATGCACTGCCGTCTGTCCGATCTTCGATCTGTCTAGTCTGTCTGTCTCTCACTCTACTCTCTCTCTCTCTGCTCTCTCTCTCTCACTCAGTCTCTCTCTCCTTGTACTCTGTCTGTTCTTGTCGTACTCTCATCCTCTACTTACGCTACTCTCTATCGATCTCTGTCGTCTTTCCTCTGTACTCTGATATGTCTCTCTCTATCTCTCTCTACTCTAACATCCTCTGGTTTGCTTTCTGTCTGTCTGTCTACTCCGCCTCTGTCTGTCTGTACTATCTCTCTACTCTTTCTCTCTCTACTCTTCTCTCTCTCTCTCGTCTTCTTTCTGTCTCTACTCTCCCTTTGTCTATGTTACTGTATGTTCGTATGTCTCTCTCTCTCTACTCTCTCAATCTCTCTCTCCTCTCATCTCATCTACTATATCTCTCCCCCACCTAACCTTCCTTGTGCTACTCCTGTCTATCGTCCTCTCTCTCTATCTCTACTCTTTTCGTCTCTGCTCTGTACTGTCTCTTTCCCTTTGTTCTCTGTGTGTCTGCTCTGTGTCTGTATGTCAGTACCCTCTCGTCTGGTCTCGTCTCTAACCACCTCTCCTTTTGTACCTCTGTCTGTACTGTCGGTCATCTCCACCTCTCTCTACTCTCCCCACTCTATCGTCTTCTCTCTCTCTACTCTCCCTTCTAGTCTCTGCTCTACTCTTCTCTCTATCCAGAGAGAATGTTTTCACTCCCTTAGTCTCAATTCTTTTCAGAATTTCTTTATCTTTCTGATTCTTTATGTTTTTTTTTCTTTTCTTTTCTTGCCGTTGTTTTTTCTTTCGCATCTTACTTGTTCTTCCTTTCTTTGAATCGGATATTCCTCTCCTCCTCTCCTGACTTTCCCTCTTGTCTTTTTTTTTTTTTTTCTCCTTTTACTAACACCGTTCCGTACAGGAAAACGACACCGATTTTACATCCATCCGACATATGCTCCCGCACCTTTTGCCCACACGCCACGAATAGTGACCTCTCTCTCTCTATCCTCTCTCTCTCTCTCTAACTCTCTATCTCTCTCAAACACACAGCACACACACACACACACACACGCGTTCTCCCTGCCTACCTACCCCCCCCTTCCCCCCCCCTCCCCCCTCCCCCCCCACTATATTCCCACCACTCCCCCCCCCCCCACCCCCCCCCTACCCCTCCCCTCGCCATTGTGCTCGTTGGGAGAAGGACGCCTGGATAGGCCGAGTAATGAATTTTTGGCGGGGCCAGAGCTGAAAGGTGAGTCGCTGCGCCCAGCGCAGGCCGGGAGCTGGCCACAGAAACCCCCCTCCCTCCCGTCCCTCCCTCCCTGGGCAAGGCCCGTCGCCGCCAACCATGGAACGTACCGGGGCTGTTCATGAACAGCCATTGTGCCACAGCTTCCCCAAAAAAGGTCCTTCGTTCGTTCGTTCCACACTTCGGCAAATCGTCAGCTTTGTTTCTTTAATGTATTTTCTTTCTTTTTTGGTTTTCCCCCCATCCCTCCCTTTCTTCTACTACTGCGACTACTACTTCTTTCTCCTTCCCTACTCACTGCTCAGGTTGTGGTCCCCCTCTAACCCCCCCCCCCCCCCCCCCCCCCATCCCTCCCCAGCTGGGCTGGAAGTGGAAGATGAGAACGGCCAAGTCTGGCATCGGAGTCGGCTGACCAAGCAACCATTGACGCTTTCATCTCAACTTTCACCACTTTTCCCTTTGCCGTCCTGGCCACTGTTTTTCATTCATTTTATTACTCATTATACTCTCTCTCTCTCTCTCTCTCTCTCTCTCTCTCTCTCTCTGTGCCGGTGACAAGTCTGGAAGCCATTCTCTCCTTCGCGCTGCATAGACCTGTCTGTCGAACTAATCGTTTCGACGGGAAATGCGGGGGGGTGGGGGCGTAAAGGGCCGAGTGGGGAGGGGAGGGGGAGGGTGGAAGGAAGGCGCTCAGTGTATGGTAATATCTTCTTTTTCTCTTGGCTGAAAGGTCCTAGTTGGGGGATCCCCCCCCCCCCCCCCCCCCCCCCCCCACTCCTCCCCTGTCCCCCTTCTTCCTTCCAGCCCCCCCCCCCCCCCCCCCCCCCCCCCCTCTCGGGTTTTAGACAGCCATTTAGAGGAACGGTGAACAGTGACTAGCAGTCTAGGCAGGTACTCTTTGCCTCCCATGATGATCGGTAACAAGCCCCATAATTCCAAAAGGTTGTGCCAAGTCTTTGAATGATAACAAGCCCATAAGTTCCAAAAGGTTGTGCCAAGTCTTGAATGATAACAAGCCATAAGTTCCAAAAAGGTTGTGCGCCAAGTCTTGAATGACTGTTAATTTTTGTTCGTTCATTTCAGCAGTTGTTTGCTGTGTAGGTGCGTTGGGTACAGAGCACATGGGCAAGTTTGAAACATCTGTTTTTGTTTGGGGGGGGGGGGGGGGGGGGATGTCTCTTTCTTTGTCTACGTTACGTGTTCTGTGGTGTTAGTTTCTGCCTAGGCGAGCGATTTTGGTGGTGTCATAAGCAGCATTCGTTTGGAGTTATGGGCCTGTAATTATTCATTTTTTTATCAGGGGAGAGCATGATTATATCCTACTTGTTTGTTATGTTCTCTTCGGGATCAACGTCTGTGCCGAGTCTAACTCGCCCCTCGTCTCCCTTCCACTCCCCCCCCCCCCCCTCCCCCCCCACCACCCCCCCCCCCTCCTCCCCCCCCACCTCTACCTACCTTCTCCACCTTCTTTTTCTCTATTGTAACCGATCCTGCCTTAGTTATGGATTACCCTTTTCAGTTTTTGTTTTTTCTTTTTCAGTTTTTTTTCATTTGTGTAATCCGTATCACTAATTGTGCACGCCCGAGATTTTCTTTTTCTTTTTTTCTTTCTTTCTATTTTTTTCTCTTTTTTTTTAATCTCTCTCAACTTTTTTCCTCCTTCAATTTCTTCATTTTTCTCTCGAATTCCACCCTCCCCCCCTCGGCCCCCCCCTACCTGACAATCCATTTGTTCCGTTATTTCCCATTCTTTCAGATATCCTGTGGCTCCACATTTCTCTCTGATACAGACTTTGAATTTCGTCCACATTTCATCCTTTTTTTCCCCGTCACTTTCAAATCATCGTCAGTTATATTTTTCTTCCAGACTTTTTTTTGTTTTGTTTTCTTTAGTCCTCCCTCGTCCCCTTCTTTTTCTTTCTTTTTTCTTTTTTTTTTAACGTTTACCAAGATTTTTCGGGGGTTTCTTTTAGATGTGTCCTTCCTGCCCACACACAACACACACACACACACACACACACACACACACAACACACGCTATTATACACACACACCGCGCGCGGCGCGGGGCGCGCACACACAACACTACACACACACGCACACATACACACACACACACACATACACACCACACACACACACCACGCACGCGCGCACAACACACACACACACACACACACACACCCACACACACACACACACACCCACACACGAGAGTGCGACTATCAGGAGCGTAGAGAAGAGAGAGAGAGAGAGAGATCGAGAGGAGAGAGTCGAGAGAGGAGAGAGAGAGGGATTTGAGGAGTAGGGAGAGAGAAGAGACAGGAAGATCGACTGAAGGAGGAGTTAGAAGAGTAGAGAGAGGGAGGAGAGAGTAGGAGATAGAGAGAGAGAGAGGAGAGATGGGAGAGGAGAGCAGACAGGGAGGAGAGAGGAGGAGTGAGGCAGAAGTGAGATGGAGACAGACAGAAGGACAGACGAGAATGTGAACGTTAAGAGGCTGAGACGAGAGCCAGAGAGAGAGGATATGGAGAAAGAGAGAGACAGAAGAGCATAGAGAGAGAGAGAGAGAGAGGAAGAGGAGAATACAGACGACATGCAGAGGAGAGGAGAGATAGAGAGATTCGAGAGGAGGAGGCACTGTCGAGAGAGAGAGAGAGACGAGATACGACTATTCAGGAGAGCGAGGGAATAGAGAAGAGGTACTCAGGCGGAGGGAGTGGAGAGAGAGAAGACGAGTGGACGGGAGCGTGTGTGGCGGAATGAGGGAGAGGCCCGAGGTGAATTTGCATGGAGAGTTACAGAACGGAGAACAGAGACAGGGAGGAGCGAGAGGAAAGGACTATCAGGAGAGCGCAGAGAGGAGAGAGACTGAGACGAGAAGTAGCTGGAGATAGGAGAGGGAGGGGGGACGAAACTGTGGGAGCGGCCATGCCAGACGTGACAGTCAGACAGGAGGGCAGGGAGGCACCGGATTGGCTAAGTGTTACGGAGAGAATGGGGGACTGCATAGGGCTGGATGGACGCAGAGAACCACGAGGGGACCCGGGGCAGGGGGTGGGTGGCCGGTGCAGCCGGCCGGATGAGGGGGAGAAGGGATGCGAGCGAGGAAGAGGGAGGGAGAGAGAGTATACGAACTGTCAGGAGCCGGTGGAGGTGAGGGGGGAAAGGATCGTGGGGGGAACGTTAAACTGTGGGGGATATGGCGTGGGGAAGACAAACGGAGCGGAGAAGGTATGGCGCAGTTGGTATCGAGCTGGCGCGCAGATCTGCTAGAAAGAGAGGTGCGTGAGGGAAGGCGGGGGGAGGGAGGGGGGAGAAGGGGGGGGGGCTCCAGAGTGCCAATCACAGCGGGTGCGGGGCGATGTTGGATGTCGTGTGAGTTAGCCAGAGCCAGTTCAGGTGCGTGGCAGGCAGGCTTGTGTCTGACATGACTCACGGCCCCCAGTTGAAAAGCCCCCAGCCATCACTTGGCCTGTCACCCGCCTGTAGGCCAAAGAAAGGCTATAGATCCGGGGTCCAGGGGGAGGGAGGGGTGGCTGTGTAGTGGGATGGGGGGGGGGTACGGGGTTGGGATGGCCCTCGTGGGGGGAGGGGGAGGGGGGGGGGGGGGGACTTGTCCTGGGGAAGTGTTTTACGGAGAAAAAGTATACGCAGTCCTTCGAACGAGACTATAAAACCGAGGTTCTCGTGTATGAACGCACGCTTGCACTCGCGCAGAATCCCATCCACCAACTTCCGGAAGCGAAAGCCAGTTCGGCCGTTGGTATATGAATGTGACAAACGTTACACATAGCATGCACTCGTGCGTGAAAAATCGAAAAGAATGAAAGAGGTGTTAAAATTGAATGAAACGATATTGACTGGATGACACGGGATACGAGTGAATGAAG
>JADBJO010006915.1:100000-115000 GCA_016801955.1 Conus betulinus
TTTAACATTTACCAACAAGGAAACTGAAACGGACCACAATGTTCTTGAAAACAAGACACCAAAACACACAGCCACAGCAAACTAGAACCCCACTAAAGACACAACTACAGCGAGCCAGAACTACTAAACGCAGCCACAGCAAGCCAGAACATTACTCAACACAGCCACAGCAAACCAGAACTCTACAAAACACGGCCACAGCAAGCCAGAACATTGCTAAACACAGGCACAGCAAACCAGAACTCTACTAAACACAGCCACAGCAAACCAGAACATTACTAAACACAGCCACAGCAAGTCAGGACATTACTGAACACAGCCACAGCAAGCAAGAAACATTACTAAACACAGCCATAGCAAGCCAGAACTCTACTAAACACAGCCACAGCAAGCCAGAACATTTATAAACACAGCCACAGCAAGCCAGAACATTACTAAACACAGCCACAGCAAACAGAACATTACTAAACACAGCCCAGAGCAAGCCAGAACTCTACTAAACACAGCCACGGCAAGCCAGAACATTACTAAACGCAGCCAAAGCAACCCAGAACTCTACTAAACACAGCCACAGCAAGCCAGAACTCTACTAAACGCAGCCACAGCAAGCCAGAACTCTACTAAACGCAGCCACAGCAAGCCAGAACTCTTCTATACGCAGCCACAGCAAGCCAGAATCCCACTAGTAAGCAGAACGTCACTCAACACATGGTAGGCAAAATGCAAAGCAATCCCGGTTCAACGCACAAGACGAAGCAGACAAGTGAGGTTTTTGTTAGGACTTTTTCGGACGTAACCCCGTCAAAATGTAAAAAATAAGAGAAAGTAAAGTTGACAGAATTTGAAAACACACACACACACACACACACACACACACACACACACACACACACTGCGCACGCACGCACTCACGCACTTACACACACACACACACACACACACACACACACACACACACACACACACACACACACACACACACACACACGCACGCACGCACGCGCGCGCGCGCGCTCACAGACACACACACATTCCTGCCCATCCGATGGGTATCAGCCGTTTGGGGAGTATTGTTGTATGCATTTCTAATATCTGCAGTTTCTGACGTGTGAAGAACACATACACCCCTCAGCATTCGCGAAGACCTCCCCCCCTCCCCTTCCCCCTCCCCTACACACACACACACACACACACACACACACACACACACACACACACACACACACACACACATATACACGTTTTCACCAAAGGACTCGTGAATGCACTCGGATGCTGTGGATTTATGAAATACAGATTTCAGGAATCAGCAGTTGTGCACATTTCAGTAGGATGCAGGTTTGAACCAGTAATCCTGTGCAACCTGTGCTTGCCTTCAAACACCTCCTATTAATTTGTGAAAGTTTCTTAGTTTACCGCGGGCGCGCGCGCGCGCGCGCGTGTGTGTGTGTGTGTGTGTGTGTCGCGCATGCGTGTGTCTGTGTGTGTGTGCGCGTACGCCGCGCGCGCGGCTGCGTGCTTGTGTGTGCGTGCGTGTGTGTGTGTTTTTTTTTTTTTTATTGTATCCGTAACAGATTTTGAGAGGCATGTTTATCCATCAGTTCACAGGTTATGCATGACATTAGCGTTGCTTTGCTCTCTTTTGTGTGTGTGTGTGTGTGTGTGTGTGTGTGTGTGTGTGTGTGGTGTGTGTGTGTGTGTGTGTGTGTGTGTGTGTGTGTGTGTGTGTGTGTGTGTGTGTGTGTGTGTGTGTGTGTGTGTGTGTGTGTGTGTGTGTGTGTGTGTGGTGTGTGTGTGTGTGTGTGTGTGTGTGTGTGTGGTGTGTGTGGTGTGTGTG
Organism: Conus betulinus; assembly: GCA_016801955.1. NCBI lineage: Eukaryota > Metazoa > Mollusca > Gastropoda > Neogastropoda > Conidae > Conus > Conus betulinus. The sequence continues at coordinate 101,838 of JADBJO010006915.1, forward strand.
TGTGTGTGTGTGTGATGGTGTGTGTGTGTGTAATGGTGTGTGTGTGTGTGTATGTGTGTGTGTGTGTGTGTGTGTGTGTGTGTGTGTGTGTGTGTGTGTGTGTGTGTGTGTGTGTGTGTGTGTGTGTGTGTGTGTGTGTGTGTGTGTGTGTGTGTGTGTGTGTGGTGTGTGTGTGTGTGTGTGTGTGTGTGTGTGTGTGTGTGTGTGTGTTTATAGGCTGTCTTGGCTTGCAGACTGATGGTTCATTTTGTTCAGTGGTCTTGGAAAGGTTTTGACCCCGTTGATGCATTTTCGCAAAAGCATGAAATTAACGAATCATTTTTTTCCCCCCGTTCTTATAAAGAGCGGGTGTCCAGGCATTAGGCAAGATTACCACTGAGGCAGCATGTGGCGACAGCACTGTTTGGTTGAACTCGTGCCTTTATGTGGGGCCAGAATAGCTCAGTGGTAGAGCGCTGGACTTGTAATCTTGGTGATCCTGGGGTTGCGGGTTCGAATTTCCGCCGGGCCGGTTTCGGTACAGGGGAGATTTTCCCCACGGAATTAACATTGGTTCTGACTCCATTTCCCATACAGTCCTTTGAATGAGACTGTAAACCGAGGTTCCGTGTGTGAACGCACGCATAACATTTTGCACGCACGTAAAATCCCATCACCAGCTTTCGGAAGAGAAGGCCAGTTGGCCGTTGGTATGGATGACACGTTACACATAGCATGCACCCTGCGTGAGAAATGGAAAGAATGAAGGAAGTAAGGAAACTGAGCGAACGATATTGAACGATACTGACTGGATGACACGGGAAAACGACTCAATGACCTGCCAGCTGGCAGCTCTTCAGTCGGCACTACCCAGGTAGGCAGCCCGTTGTGTAAGCGAGTATGGATTGGAAAGCGCTTAGAGGTTGGTCTCTAGCCGAGGATAGGCGCTATATAAGTATTCATAATGATGATAATAAAAAAAAATCCATGTGAGACAGTTCCCGTAAGTGACAGAGTTACGGACATTGGTTCTTCTGTTGAAGTCTAATAGGGTTTGCGCGTAACTTCGTCCTCTTCGCTTCAGCAGGAGCCTACGGCGCCGACGAATGTTCTCCTGCCACTCGGTTCTGAGGGAGCCAGCTGACTTCAATTCAGATCTTTCCGATCCCCCCCCCCCCCCCCCCCCCCCCCCCCCCCCCCCCCCCCCCCCCCCTCCCAACAATTCCCCTTTCAGCTGCCCTGAGATCTGCGTGTGGAGTAGCACGGTTACGATGTCTTTCTGTCTTTCTGTTGTGAGAGAATTGTTCAAGTGTAAATTGTAATCATCAGATCAAGGTTTAGTTTGTTTGCTTGTTTGTTTGCTTCTGTTCTTAAGTTTTGTTTGGTTTTGATCGATAGTTATTTCAAAACCTTGAGATTGACGTCTTGGTCGACAGGGGTGGGGGGGGGTGGGGGTGGGTGGTATCAAGAACACGAAAAGAACGGACACGTGAATGAATGAATGAAAGGGCGAAAAAAAACAAAACCCGCTATCATTTTCTAACCTCTCAACCACCTTCTCCCTCCACTTTTCGCTCCCCACCCCCCCACTCCACCCTCCTTTCCCATCCACCACCTCCTGCCCCTCCTCCTCCTCCTCCTCCTCCTCCTCCTCGGCCGGAGGACTCCCCTTGATTCAGACCCGCCCCCCTACCCGCCTCCTCCTCAGCGACAATGAAGCCAGGCAATGGAACGAGCTGTAAATGACCTGAACACCCCCAGCTCATCTCCCCCCCCCCCCACCCCCGAATTGTGGCACGTGGCTTGACCTCCCATCACCCCCACACTACCCCCTTACCCCCCACCCCCCACCCCCACACACACACCAAGGTGTGAGGGGAGCTTTCTGGCAATGGTCCTGGTAGGACAATCGTCCCTTCCGGTGCGGACAATGAGAGGAGCTCGTGCCCATTGTGGGGGTCGTTGCGGGCTGTCCGCTCCTCTCTGCTGTTTGTTCAGGCGACAGATTGTGAGAGAGCCGTCTTGGGCCACTCTGCAGGGAGAGGTTGTCTTGCCCCAGTGTGACGGAGGTCATCGTCACCGGAAGGAGAGCGAAGTCCCCCGTCATCTGTCCCTCCCTCCCCCGTCCATTCCAGTGGAAGGAAAGGTTGTTGAGCAGTGAACGGGTGGATGATTTTTTTTTCTTTATGGAGGGGAGAAAGCAGAAGACAGCTATATTGTTTTTAACCCCCCTCAACCTACCCCGCTCTGTCCTTCTCCCCACTGCCTACACACAGACAGACAAGCACACACGCACACACACACACTTTATGTCTGTCCGTCTGCCTGTCCTTTCTGTCTGTCTGTCCCGCTCTCTCTCTCTCTCTCTCTCTCTCTCTCTCTCTCTCTCTCTCTCTGCCTCCTTGCCCTCCTGCCAGCACCATATATTTCTGCATGAAGGTTGATGTAAAGTTGAGGTTTGGTAAGAGTTTGGGTTGGGGCATGATAATGTTCTATAGTTGGAGGGTCACCCTGCTTATATATCACAGTTCCAGCCTGGAATGTTTCAAAACACACCCCTTCCCCAGTGAAGAAGGAGATTCATCTAACGTTTAGGTCAGCCCATCACGGATTTCACAGCTCTGATGTCCACCTCGAATCAAACGGGATATCAGAACTCAACCTCAAAGGGGAAGAGATGTCTCCTTGTTCACGCTGTGCCGATGACGGTGCTCGCATAGGCGCTATGTAAACGGGTTCTGTAACCAGCGTGAATTGTACTGTAGGTATGGACAATACGGTCGTTTTCACTGTGGAAGTGAAAGTTGACCTGATTTTGCTGATTATTTCGTTGTGAATTGGACAATGATCCTCACTCCTGTTTACGAGTGATCTTGTAGACAAACGGGACAGACAGTTGGATGGACAGAGGAAAAGCACGCCCAGTTGCACGTGTCATGTGTGTGTGATGAGGAAGGAAGCAATGAAGAAAGCAAAGGAGCCAGGAAGAAGAAGAAGAAGAACGACGACGACAACAACAACACAACAACAACAACAAAGCAAAGAAAACCACTGTCGCAGGTCGATGAAGAAGGCTAAAACGAACTCTGGGCGTGTCTTTTAAGTATTGTTCCCGTTTATCATGAAAGGCAGGGGTTTTCATGGACTTTCACCGCATAATGTCCCAGCCTGGAAAAAAAAATCAATTGTTTACATATTATATACACGAAATGTGTAATACAGCTAATTGATGAACATCTTTGAAACAGGTCAGAAACTAGGTCATGCTGATGGCACCAGTCCACTACCGTTAATTTTTTTTTTTCACTCCCAGTTTACAACGTAGAAAAAAAAAGTGGTTTAAAAAAAAGCTATGGAAAACATGTAAATGTAGCCAAATGTGCGGCAGAGAGGAATAATACTTAGGGTCAACAGACACTGCGCAGTGGACAGCTAGTGTCCACTCTGGACAGTGTATACAGTCTGTCCACCTGGTTGTCAAGACTGCGTGCAGCCACAGTGTTGGCATGTTGCAAATGCAAAGGTCTGCAAGAACAAACATAGGAGAGCGGACTACAACTGGAGACAAAACGGTGAACGACCTTAGAGAAAGACAACATACTCCTCTTATTGTCTGTCTCTTTATTCATTATTCATTTATTTGTTTGTTTTAAGACGGAGGGAAGATGAAGTTATTAACACCAAAATTTCCTGAAGGCCAGGCATCCCGACGGGTACCCTGTGCATGTCGTGGACTTTTCAAACCGAAGTTGAGGACTACCTGTCGAAACAAAACCTGTTCTCGAAAGGCGAAGAGACTTCTCACTCCTAACTCAAACCAAGTGCTGGCTACTTTCTCTGGTCAGTGACGATGATGACAGTGATAAGGTGCAACTGAACTTGACTGAGGAACAAAGCCAGAGAGATTGCAGTTAATGTATTTCAGTGTGTGTGTGTGTGTGTGTGTGTTTCATTCGCGTGCATGTCTTCCAAAGGATGAAATCGCCGAAGTAGAATGCTGGAGAGCCAATGCGAAAGATTAAAAACATGGGTTGTGTGTTAATGTTATTGCTCTCTCTCTCTCTCTCTCTCTCTCTCTGTGTGTGTGAGGAGAAAGGGGGTCTTGACAAGCTATGGTCTCACTGCCAGCTTTGACAGCCTGTGAACCGCCCCTTCATCTTCAATTTAAAACGAACCCTGATGTGAAAGGCGGGTATCTTTCCTCCACCACCACCCCCTCCCCCAACCCCACGCCCCTTCTCCCACTTTTCGGCGGCAACAAGAAAGAGGACAGTGACTGACAGAACCGTCCTCCCCCCCCCCCCCCCCCCCCCCCACCTCCCTTACCCCCTCATCTCCCTTCCCCATCCTTCTCCACCACCACCCTCACCACCCATCACCGCCCCCCCCCCCCCCCCCCATCCCTACCTGTGATTATACCTGTCAAAGCCCCCTCCCCACCCTCATCCTGCTTGAGAGACAAGATAATTCTCACGGGCTAGCACCACCCGCGGTGGGGCAGTGAGATGGGGGGATGGGGGGGGGGGGGGGGAGTGAAGATGGTGGGAGGAGGGGGGGGGGGGAAGGGGTGGGGGTGGAGGCAGTGGGGTGCGGAAGCGAGGCTCCATGTCCAGGGTCACGTGGGGTGGCGTGTTGCCATTAGCCAGCTTTGATTGGAGGACACAGTTGCAATGACAAGCCTTCATTGGAAGACAGGGGGGTCACATGACACGGGTCGCGTGGTGAGGTGGAGACGGTGCCCGAGGAGCTGAGAGACAAGAGAAAGGGGGTGGCAGAGGGGCCACAAGGCAATAAGGGAGGGGGAGGGGGGAGAGGTCCTAGTGGTTGTGTTTGTTTTGAAAGGTGGGGGGGGGGGGGGGGGGGGGAGGGAGGAGGGGGGAGGGAGGGGGGGGGTTAAGTGTTGCACGCAGCACGTTTTGTTCCACGTGGAGAACAAAGCTGATCTGGACAGCTGTGACGATCTTGGCCCGGACCTCAAAGAAACTGGTCTGTCTTTGTGAGACTTTGGCTGGGAAGGTGCTTCAGGAGGTTACCCTTGTACCACACGGTCTTGGTTGAGATCGACTGGCTTTGGATGCTAAGTGTCAGTTCATGGTTCCCTGGTAACAGAGGTCATGGTTGAAGTCTTGCAAGACACGTTTTAGTGCGTTACTTGTATGCAGTAACCTAGTAATGATTATCCTGCCTTGATTGGGATCTTCTTCACTGGGATCTTTTCAAGAAAAATTATAATGCTTTGCACGTAACTGTAAACAATAGCGTGGTAACGATTATCCTGTCCTGATTGGTTGGGATCATTGCAAGAAATGCTTTGCAAGTTAAGGTAAACAGTAACATGGTACAATTAGCCTATCTTCACAGGGATCTTTTCAAGAAACGCTTTGCACGTCACTGTAAACAGTAGCGTGGTAACGATTATCCTGTCCTGATTGGGATCATTGCAAAAACGCTTTGAATATTGCTGTGAACAATAAACGGGTAACGTTAAGCCTGTCTTTAGTGGGATCTATTTTAAGAAATGCATAGGACGTTGCTGTGAACAATAGCCTGGTAACGATAAGCCGGTCTTTAGTGGGATCATTTCAAGAAATGCATAGAACGTTGCTATGAACAGGAACCTGTTAACGTTAAGCCTGTCTTTAGTGGGATCATTTCAGGAAACGCATTGAATGTTGCTATGAACAAGAACCTGGTAATGTTAAGCCTGTCTTGATTGGGATCTTCCATGGGCGGCTTGGGACGGGATGTTCCTGTAAACATCTACATAGTGACCTCCCCCTCCCCCCCCCCCCCCCCCCCCCCCCCCCCCTTTTTTTTTTTTTTTTTTTGGTTGGCGTCGTGCATGAATGGGTCCAGATGCTACTGCAGTTACCTGGTAACCATACTAACAGTGGCTTCATGACTGGGGTGGACGCTTGCCAGTAGCCAGGTTTGACTGGAAGGATACATTGGCAATGAAAAGCTTTCCTTGGAGGACAAGCGGGTCACATGACACGAATCACGCGGCGAGGGGGGGGGGGGGGGGAGGGAAGGTGAAGATGTTGCCCTTTGAGAGGTGAGACAGGGGACAGTCAGAGGGACACGAGGCAGACGGGTTGGGACGTAGTGGCAAGGGAGGGGAGATGGAGGCCGTGTTTGTTTGGATAAGGGGTCAGGGAAATGGGCGGCGAGAAGGAGGGAGGGACGGGGCTAAATATTGCACACGGCACGTTCGTTCCGCATTGAACACGAGAGTGGTTTGGACAGAGCTGTGAAGATCTTGACCTCCCCGTCAAAGGAATGGTACTGTCTCTGTGAGGGCTTGATAGGAGGAAGCTCCTGTCAGCAGTTTCCTTGAAATGATGGTCGTGATTGGTACATGGCGTGATCTGATGGGCATGGGTGGCAGCTGCTGACAGTTTGCTTGGAAGGGGTGGTCTTGGTTGGAGTGTTGCATGAACAACATAGGGCGTAAACAACTTCCTGGGGACGGTGGTCTTGGCTGGGGTGATACATGACCAGTTTGGAGCGTTGCTGTAGTTACCTGGTAGCGATGCACTTGGTTGACGGCTTGTATTCATGGTTTGGAACGTAACTGTCAACAGTCACGTGGTACAAATGGTCTTGGCTGGGCGTCTTTCAAGAACGGCTTTGCAAGATGCTGTACACATGATGTGGAAACGATGAGTTTTGATCGGGGCCTTGTGCAAGAACAGCTCGGGCTGTTGTATGATGGTCTGTAGGTGATTGTTCCCTTTGATGGTTGATAGGTGATTGTTCCCTTTGATGGTTGGTAGGTGATTGTTCCCTTTGATGGTTGGTAGGTGATTGTTCCCTTTGATGGTCTTTATGTCACTGATGTCATTGGGTGTTGATTCAAGAATGTGTCACCCTGAACATGATCTTCTTCGTGTTTTAGTGACAGGGTGACCAGCATCAGCTGGTTTGTGAAACAAAACACCTACGTCGCACTGAAGGGGAAGGGTACGGGGGGGGGGGGGGGGGGGGGGGGGGGGGGGGGGTTAGAAGGAGGGGTGGGGTAGGGGGTGGAGTTTGCAAGATTATTAGCATCATGCGCTTGGTGGCCAGTGAAACCTCTCTCTCTCTCTCTCTCTCTCTCTCTCTCAAATTTGTGTATGCCTGGTGCTTGGGGAATCATGATACTTCTATAGATTGCCTAGTTGCATCGCTGTGAGATTCTTCTGATGTGTGTTATCTTCTTTCCGCCTTTTTGATTTAATTTAAGATTTTCTACAAATTTTTCCCTTGTATTGTTTAGCATTTTTTTTCTTTCTCTCTTACATATCAGTGTTGATTATGCAGTCCGCCGGTGTGTTCATTGTTAAATTTTCCGTCACTGAGCATATGATAAGTATTTGCTTGATGTTGCTTCAGTTCAGTAGTTTGTTTATGTACACACCTGTTTAATAAAGAAATGCTTAAGAGAGAGAGAGAGAGAGAGAGAGAGAGAGAAGATCGGAGGGGAAGGGTCGGAGAAAGTGGGAGTTGGACGAGGTGGAAAACAAACGAACCAGCAATCAGCCAATCAGTCAGTGAATAAAGAAAACCTTAAGGCTGTCTGTCAGACGTGGCAACAGTTGGGTTGTCGGCTGTGTGAACGGAGGCATTCCTGTCCGTTTCTGGTGTGATGTCATTTTCATTGACATGACTAATGATGATAACACTACGCTGACAAGTTGGTGATGAGCAAGTGATATTAATCACTGTATACGGTGTTTGTTGTGGGGTTGCTGTTAGACTTTCTGGTTTTAAACAAAACTGTATTCACAGAGTACTTCAGTTACAATGAAAACAGTTGTTGTGAGTACAGTAACTTGCATCACATTTGACAAGTTTTTTTTTTCCTTTTTTTCTCCTTTTTTTTTTTTTTAAACTACAGTCGAACATTGACAATAATAATGGAAATAAGAAGAACATTTTGGAAAGTCACCAAGGCAAGATTGGAATTGTAATCGTTAAGTCAGTTATGGGTTTTAAGACTTTATTGTCACCAGTTGCCCTGAATGTAAACCTTGACCGTTAGATGGCTTTCAGTTTGATCAGTGTCGCTGTGGGAAAAATAACACAACTCCCTTGTTTTTCTGGAATGTTCGGATCTTCACTTGACTTGAGGGTCTGTAGATGATTGTTGCCTCTGATGGTCTGTAGGTGATTGTTCCCTTTGATGGTCTGGTGATTATTCCCCTTTGATGGTCTGGTGATTGTTCCCTTTGATGGTCTGTAGATGATTGTTGCCTCTGATGGTGTGTAGGTGATTGTTCCCTTTGATGGTCTGGTGATTGTTCCCTTTGATGGTCTGGTGATTGTTCCCTTTGATGGTCTGTACGTGATTGTTCCCTTTGATGGTCTGTAGGCGATTGTTCCCTTTGATGGTCTGGTGATTGTTCTCTTTGATGGTCTGGTGATTGTTGCCTCTGATGGTCTATAGGTGATTGTTGCCTCTGATGGTCTGGTGATTGTTCCCTTTGATGGTCTGGTGATTGTTTGCCTCTGATGGTCTGGTGATTGTTCCCTTTGATGGTCTGTAGGTGATTGTTCCCTTTTATGGTCTGATGATTGTTCCCTTTGATGGTCTGGTGATTGTTGCCTCTGATGGTCTGTAGGTGATTGTTCCCTTTGATGGTCGGTAGGTGATTGTTCCCTTTGATGGTCTGGTGATTGTTGCCTCTGATGGTCTGTAGGTGATTGTTCCCTTTGATGGTTGGTAGGTGATTGTTCCCTTTGATGGTCTGGTGATTGTTGCCTCTGATGGTCTGTAGGTGATTGTTCCCTTTGATGGTTGGTAGGTGATTGTTCCCTTTGATGGTCTGTAGGTGATTGTTCCCTTTGATGGTCTGTGGGTGATTGTTCCCTTTGATGGTTGGTAGGTGATTGTTCCCTTTGATGGTCTGGTGATTGTTCACTTTGATGGTCTGGTGATTGTTCCCTTTGATGGTCTGGTGATTGTTCCCTTGATGGCCTGTAGGTGATTGGTCCCTTTGGTGGTCTGTAGGTGATTGGTCCCCTTGGTGGTCTGTAGGTGATTGTTCCTTTTGATGCCATGTAGGTGATTGTTCCCTGTGAATGTTGCCAACAGTTTGTCGGTGCATTGTTTTGATTGTATTGTATGTTTGTGTTCTAGTTTGATTTTGCTGTGCCATCTTCCCATGACCCCCAGTGCCGTTTAATCCCGCACACGCATCGCTCCCCGCACACACTGCGTATCCTTTACCCGCTCCGTCACAGCGTAAGATACTTTCGGCATCAGTTCGTCGTTAGGTCACTCATCAGAGGAGACGCTGCATTCTCCAAGTCACTTCGCATTAAGGCCAAGCTGCAGAACAAGTGGAAGTAGCAGCATCCACGCCACAACAGAGCAGACCCGTACTACCTGCTGACTCGACGAGAGCAGGTAGTCATCTTCAGGCTCAGGACAGACCACAACCGCCTGAAACACCATCTATTCTCTAAACTCCTCATCGGCAACACAGAGCAGTGCCACTGCAGAACAGACAGCCAGACAGCAGAACATCTGCTGCAGTCCTGCCCGCTCCACAAAGCGCTCCCGACAGAAAACCTGGCCCGACCCAATACCAGTGGCCCGGAAGCTCTACGGAGGACTGAGGATCTGCGCGACGTACTGCCACCTTTGTCGAGGAGACGGGGGAATCCATCTGAAGAAATGACGAACGAGACAACAACGACAAAAACACTTCGGATTTGGAAAACGTAATCCAAGAGAAGAGAGTAACCAAACGTTTCGGACCTTAAACCCTTTCCTAGTGATAAAGAACTCTGAGGAATCAGAAATTTAAGAGAAAGAAAAGGTGAACGCGCAAATCATAGTAGAAGCGAACTGAAGTGGGTGGCTGCAGGGCCGAGTAGAAATCAGACGTGTTAGCAGAAACGAAGGAAGGAAAGGAAAGTTGAGAGAGAGAGAGAGAGAGAGAGAGAGAGAGAGAGAGAGAGAGAGAGAATGGGGGAAGAGGAGGAGGGAAATAGTTATTCTTTGATGTTAAGTCCTGCTGGTGTGGTGGTGCCAAGTGAAAAGTTGGTATGCTTCTTGTTTGTTTCTTTGTTAGGATACATACACACTTACATGCATTCATCTCTCTCTCTCTCTCTCTCTCTCTCTCTCTCTCTCTCTCTCTATATATATATATATATATATATATATATGTATGTGTGTGTGTGTGTGTGTGTGTGGAGGGAGAGAGAGAGAGAGAGAGAGTCCCTAATTTAATGTTTATGTACATACGTGCATGCGTTTTCGAGTACACACCAGAGTGGCAGCGTGTGGATGCACAGTGTGTGCACGTGCATGTGCACCTGCTCGTGATAGCGCCTGTCTGTATGTGACCAACTCACAGGCTTGCGCGCCAACTTTCAGGGAAGCCCCTTAAAAAAAAAACGGAAAAAGAACAACCCCCCCTTAATCACGATGAACCTGGAGAGGAACCGCGCGCGTGTTGTCTATGGCGTCCGGGCAAGAGACGGGGGCGTGACTGTTGATGTAATTGCTGCCCCTATCCCTTGCCACGGGTGTCGGGTGCCCCAGATTATCAGCCTCCACAGATCTGGCCCAGGAAGCGGAGGGAGGGGGTGGAGGGGGGTGGGGGGACTTGCACGTGCACAACTCATCATCCGGAACGAGCCATGGTTTTCAGTGTGATTAAAGCGTCCTGTCTGTGACGAAGGGTGTTCCCTCATCTTTAGTCGGAAAGAATGAGAAACCCCCAACCTCTCCCTGAAACTGCTAGGAGGTGTCGCTGGATGGACAACGAGCGAAGGACGGGATGGGAGGTTACTTTTCTTTCCTACGACGCCGAAAACAGTGTTTTCCCTGAAGCCCCCCCCCCCCCCACCCCCCCCCACCCCCACTATCCCCACTCTCCTCCCTCCCCCCCCCCCCCCCCCTCCCCCCACGCCTCCTCGTTCCTCTTACCCCGTGAAAAAAACGATTGTTGTGTTTCATTGAAGAAATAGTGATAAATACCACATTACCCTCCACCCCCTCCCCAAGTAAAAGATAACAGCTGTTGTCAAATGGGTAAACTCTGACGCCCTGTATTAAACGACAGAACATGAACTTCAGCAAGCAAATGTCCATCGTTGAATTAAAAAAAAAACAAAACAAAACAAAAACATACAGACATTGCATGGTGAGCGTGAGTCAGATGGGGGTAAAAAGTGTGTGTGTGTGTGTGTGGTGTGGGGGGGGGGGGGGGGGGGGGGGGAGAGAGAATGGAGGACCAACTGAACAAACAAACAAAAAAACCCACCGAAAAAAATGATAGTGGTAATGAAAATGGAGGTTGGAAGAGGAAAACAACTGTTGTCTTTTAGGGAAACGGTGATGCCAAGTGATTTCCCCTGTTGTCGATTGTTTTCCCGGGGAGTGGAGTATAAATAAAATCATTTGTATAAAATCATTAGCTAAGAAAAAAACAGTTTTCCTCTCTTTTTCATTTTCTTTTTTTTTTTTTTTTTTTTTTTTTTTAATCTTTCTTTCTTTTTTTTCTTTTCTTTTTTTAGCATCGAAAACAGATGCTGTGTCCTTCAGGAAATCGTATTTTCCAGCAAAACCAACTCTTTATTGTTTTCCTTGGAGGATGATAGTCGTTTTTCCTTGTGAAAACAGGGATAGCAAGTGAATTTTTCTGTAATAAGTGATCTTTTGGAGGGTAATAGCTGTTTCGTCCAAGACAACAATGGTGACAACTTTTTCTTTTTTTTTTTTTTTTTTCTGGAATCAGTGTCCTCTGTCAGGATGATAGTTGTATTCCTCGAGGAAAGAGTGATAATAATTAATTTTCCAATTACCACTGATTTGTTGAAGCATAATAGCTGTTTTCCCTTTGGGGAAACAGTGATGATTACTAATTTTCCATTGATTACTGATTTGTATGAAGGTTTACAGCTGTTTTCCCACAGGAAACAGTGGTGATGACTGCTTACTGATTTGTATGAAGGTTAACAGCTGTTTTTTCCCACAGGAAACAGTGGTGATGACTGCTGCTTTTTCCAATTATCACTGTTTTTCTTCAGGGATGATGGCTGTTCTTTCTCGAGGAAACAGTGGTAATGAGTGCTTTTTCTGATTATCACTGTTTCGTTGTTTTTGTTTAAGAATTAAAGGTGCCATTTCTGAAGGGGAACAGTGGCGAAGTCTGGGAGAAAAACAGTTGTTATGGGCCAATGAAGCTTCAAGCATTCTCCTACTCATACAGTGTATTGCGTGTTAGTCTTGATTCCAGGGAACAGCCGATCCTTTGTGCGAAGAATAAAGGTTGGTTAAAAAAGGAAAAAAGGAAAAAAGGAAGGGGGTAAGTATGGTATGGGTGGGTATGTGATATGATAGTCTTTTTTCTTCTTCTTCTTCTTCTTCTTCTCTTCTTCTAAATTTTGTTTTTACACGTCTGGTTAAGAGTTCGTTGGTCTTATTCGGCGACATATATTATACCTCTGTCGTCACGATAGTAGTGTGGTGTTTGGAGAATCACGAATGTCTGGGGAAATGGGTGTGGAATCGATGTCATTCTCCTGCCGCTTCCTCTGTCCCTGTCTTCTTCTTGCTCCTCCCCTTTCCCCCTTCGCATTCACCCCCCCCCCCTTCCCCTTCACCATCCTCTCTGTCTGTCAATCCCCTCCCTCCCCCCCCCCCCCCCCCTCCCCCAGGGAGTATGTATCTCTGGTGTGTAGAACTACAGTACAATGCAGTCGTATTGTATCCGTTTATCACGTGCAGGGCTGTCTCGTGGTCGGGTGAATGGGCTGTTTTAGTGAGATCGTATCCCCCCCGTTTTATCGAGGTCAGTACGGTTTCATGGGGAGTTTGTACTGTGACCGCCAAGCAGTTTGTATATGTGGACCGTGTGTGACGTCAGATGTGCCCAGTGTGCTGACCACCACTGGAGACAGACAGAGATGAACAGATCAATAAGCAGGGGCCAGCACTCCTGCTTCACAATGTCTGCGAATGGTATATATATATATATATGGACGGGGGGGGGGGGGGGGGGGGGGGGGGGGGTGAAGAGAGAGAGGTCTTCAGGAAGGACTGCGATGGTTCCCGTATGGTGCTAGTGAAGGGTTTAACGTTCACATTTCCCAGACTTTATGTTCTCATTGTTTTCTTCTCCCTCCCTAACAATTCTTCAGTCATTATAGTAATGACTTGGCAAATATTTGAAATTAAAAAAAAA